>JAAVUB010000713.1:0-14940 GCA_014898885.1 Fusarium lyarnte (nom. inval.)
TCTACCACCAACAAGCCTTCCACTACAACCACCACTTCCTGCAGCACCACTACTGGTCCTGCTATGTGTACTTCTACCGTTGTCGTACCCAACACATGCGAGTATAAGTGTGGTAACTGGTGTGCTCCGTCTGTCCCTGACTTCCAGGATCAAAACAGTTGCCAGACCGCTTACAACAACTGCGCCAAGAACATTGCTGCTTGCTTCCAGAACGCTGGCTGGCCCGGCGCTCTAAACTGCTTCGACTTCTCTAAGTGGTGTGATGGGGTCCAGGGCTACTGTGCTTCTTCTTGCTCCCGTGGTCGTAGCTGTAACAAGCTTGGCTGCATCAAGAACAACGCTCCCACTGGCGGAAACAGTGCCTCGACTACCACCAGCGTTTATCCCTGTGCCGTCACCAGCGCTTCCACCACTTCTTCTGCTGCCGCCACCTCTTGTGCTCCCCAGCCCACCAACATCTGCCAACAGCCCAGCTCCAATATCTGGGGCTACGGTCCCGGCAACCCTGTCGGTGGTATTGAGCTGCCTCTTGTTGCCTGTAACGACTTGAAGAGCGACTTTTCTCAGAACCCCTTCAAGCTTTACACCAACACCAACTCCAATTCCTGCTCTTCTTATCGCCGCACCCAGCAGTCCAGCGCTTGTGCCGACGCCTGCAAGGCACAGTACAACGCTTGTGTCGGTACCTATGTCCAGAGCTGCAAGAAGCTCAACACTCGCAGTGATAGCAGCAACTACTTCGACAAGCGATCTCATTCCCACTTCCATAAGCGTGCCCTCGAGAAGTCTGGTATTGAGCCTCGCTTCTTCAACCTGTTCGGCAACGACCAGTGGCAGAGCGCTCAGAATAAGTGCTCCATCCAGTACGCTGACTGTCTCTGGGAGAACGCCAATGTCAATTTCAGCAGCCGCTGCCAGAACTTCGGCACCGGTCTATAAAGGATGTTCGCTTAGTGATCTGGAGTTTCGGAGATTGGTGGCCAAAAGCGGTAGCGGTGCTTGGGTCTGAGCATGGGATGGGAGATCTGGGTTGTGCTTTTCCGTTTGGTGTTTTACTACTGTTTCCATATACACTCGCTTGGTTATTGTTTTGTTGATTAGACTATCATTCGCTAAACAGAAGCTGCTTTGTTTTGATACTCCGACTCATTCTCTTTCCTTACTTCGTGAACTTGATCATAACTCTCGGCAAAATTCTTTACCCATGTTCTGCGTCCCCATTGTCACAAGCTTCAAGAGCAGCATATTTGAATAAAGGGACTAGTCGTGCAATAACTCGCGGGAGTGGATAAGTGTCCTTTGAGTATAATACAGGAGGTCAAGAGTAGCTTATAACACTCTATTTCTTCTATTTATCGCATTGTCCCAAAGATAAAATGCTATCCAACATAATCTTTCCACTAATACGGTGCAGATATCCACCTAAACCTATGAAGCACGAAGTTCGTGTCTCTAGGGTAGGCTGTATCAATTTCTAGGGGTCACATTTTTAGTATCATGCTAAGTTGACAGACACTATGTCGTTGAAAACAAATGCGTTGATCCATATGGACTTGAAAACAATTACTCCCTCTTGGTTGAACCATGCTTTTATCCTGTGCTGACATAGATATCAAAAACAGTATGAACGTTCAACCTCAGCCTATGGACCAAAGACCGGAGCATAATCCAAAAAGGGAACGAACCAACCATTGACATATTAATTCACAATGTGGCTTCACCCTAGAGTTTTAACATATGCAGTAATGTAATAAACTGCCTTACTTAAGGTAAATACTTATGTACTAAGGTATATTCAACGTGAGATATATGCACAGTGCAAAATAGATACAAAAGAGGAATTAATACTGTAATACTATAAAAACACGTGTTAGATAAGGTACCTCAAATAAAAGGTACCTTAGCCAATAACTCTAGCCAGTGAACATGGGCTTGAAGAACCTCACATTGTCCTCATAGATCAAAAATATCGGCGACCTGAGAATACCGCCGAAGGTAATGGAGGAGACTATGAATAAAGTAGCAGATCTGGCGTCAGCTTTATCGCCATCTCAATGGTGCCAGAGTTTCTTCACACTTTCTGCCGCTCTCGTTTTAGCTCTACACGTTCTCCCCCAAGATGTCCGTAGGGCTATGATGGAATATGGTCCTCGAAGACCTAAAGGCGGAAAGTCTAGGAACAAGAAAGAGGACGATGAAAAGCAAAACTTCAAAGGATTGAGATCGTTATTGAAAAACCTAACGGAATATGGGCAAGTGCCTCACTCATGGTTTTTGCACTTCTACATCACCTCAGTATTTCTGTCGGGCTTCTGGGCCTGGCAATATTTAACGAGGGGATCGGTGTTGAGGAATATTGCTACGTGGCAGGACAGGGCTGGCAGATCATCAATGAGCCTAGAGCAAATATATATCGCATGGCTGCTCATGGCGTTGCAGGGTTCAAGGCGGTTACATGAGAGTTTGTTTGTATTCAAGCCAGGCTCGTCACCTATGTGGTTTATCCATTGGGCACTCGGTCTTGCATTCTATGCCATTATAAGCCTCGCTGTCTGGATCGAGGGTTCCAGTACGCTACAAACCTGTCACAATTGATCACCAGAGACACTGACAAGTTATAGGTGCCATTTTGTCATGTTGGGATTCTCCTAACCAGCCCCTTAAAATCCCACCGAGGTTGCTATCGGCTGTTCTATTCTATTTCGTTGCATCCTTTAAGCAAAATCAATGCCACAGACATCTGGCCAGCCTCAAGAAGTACACACTTCCAACGGAAGGATGGTTCAAATACCTCGTCTGCCCCCACTATACTGCAGAATGCATTCTGTATCTTGCAATTGCCTGGATCGCTGCGCCGCCAGGCGAGCTATTCAACAAGAGTATCCTGACTGCTGTAGTGTTTGTGGCGGTGAACCTGGGCGCTACGGCAAAGGGCACAAAAGCATGGTATGAGAACAAGTTTGGCTCAGACAAGGTAGCTGATCGATGGATCATGATCCCACCGGTCTACTGACTTTCCAGTCACACCTGAATCTTTCACCGTTTGAGGAACATGCCGAGCTTGTTCGCGACTTTTGATACCTGAAGGACATCTCGATACGTCAGGCTTGTGCGAGTTTGACGTATATTCCGGCCATTGGCGTATGCACCGGGAGAACGGAGGAGATCCCAATTGGCAACAGTTTCAGCACTCAAGTCAACATCCTCTTCGATATCAGCAATCCCATGGAGATAGTCGGTATATAGCTCGCCAGTTGTGACGAGTAAACTACGGGGTTCTTGGAGGATTCTCCAAGCAGGTTCGGGATCAAGAGCGCCATCCTCCTTGCTGCGATGCAGGTTCAGGCATAAGCTGGCTCCAAGACTGACGGTGGCCACAACTGGCCAGTATGCCGCGCCATCCTGTATAATATAAGTACGAAAGAGAAAAGAGGGTATATCACTTAATGAATACTCAACTTATGTGGCATGATACCAATACCAGGTGGATACTCATTGATGAGGACATGATTCGGTTTCTTGTGAGGACTTCTTTCGAATATGTTCGCTGCTGAGGAGTCCTGGGATGGCATCGAGAGCAGACGGGATATGACTGGGTCTTGAAGCCAGGGAGGGAGGGGAGCTTCCAGGAGTTTGTTGTTTACGAGATCGGAAGGCCAGGTCTGAAGACGCCGTTTTGTAAGCTGTTTCCACCTTGGTTTGGGAGCGCTTGATATCTAGAGATGGTTGAGTCGTGATCGGCTATTATTTGTATCGTTGAATACAAACCTTGTCCAGAATGTTCTGCTCTTCTTGCTCGGTTATGAAGTTAGGAATATAGTACGCCGTCTGAGGTAGCTTTTTAATTCTGGCGTGCTCCAGTGAAGGAGGCAGTAAGACACCGTCTTTATCCGTGCTTGATAAGGCAGAACTTGATGAATCCATCACGATCTTCTTGTCATTACAGCACATAAAAGTTCAGGCGCGATTATTTGACTTTAATCAGCTGCGCTTCCACACGACGAGAGTTTGATGTTGTGCCAGGGCCAAGATCAGCGAGGGAGGGAATTGTTAGTGGTTGAAGTTGCTTGGAGATCCTGGTACAGTTAAATATGGGGCAAAGGGACTGATGAAACTTAGCCTAGCTCCAGTACCTAGAGTATCCATACGCGGAACCTTGAATACATTAGTAAGGTATCTACGAGTTATTGACTGCCCAGAGGTGTAGTACCAAGGTGCCTAGGTGCCTAGGTGGCATAAATAAGACACATGAATCTATATCCCAAGAAACCAAGTCCGAGCGAATCAAATTATGAAGAGAGATTGAGCATTATGCGCTACTGATTCAACAAGATGCTTGTTACAAGTCCTTACTGGTAAGTCAATCGTATCAAGGTGTCATCTTGGAGTTCCCTGCCGCAGGGGGGGTGAGCTAAGCTAAAATGGGTGCCTATTGGGTTGCTTGCCTTTACGGATAGTGGGTGGATGGGATGGTTAATTGCATGAAAAACGGCTCAATACCGAAGGCAGATGGCACAAGTACCTGACGGATACTATTCCTTTTAACTTAGGTACTACCTACCTATAACCTATGTCCTTTACATGAGAGAACAAAAGAATTACTTCTTATTACACTACGCACAGACTCAATATACATGTCACACGGTGCAAAAGAAAAGCGCATCTATTTTCTGTCATGTTCAAATTAAATAAAGTCAATCGTCTCTCTTTGGCTGTGCTAGTTCAAATTGCGGTCTGGGTCTCTGTGTCTGGCCGGATGAGACTAATAGACAGTACGAAATGAGACTCAGCCAATCATGTTTCATCTTTGAGACCAGGAGCCTTGCTCGGGCATTTGCTTTGGAGCTTCCAATTCTTCCACTCTTCTCTTTTCACTTTGCACTCATTCTCCCGTCCCGTTTCAATCTCAATTTGGGTGAAAGGCCCGCCCATACGGATAGACGTCGTGGTCTATCATCGTTCTCCCAAAAGCCACCATTATCCGTACACTGTAACTATCCCCATAAACAGGTTTTCCCCTCAGACTCAGCCCAGGCTACCTAGGTGCCTACAATTATCGATCTCCGCTTCTAAACCGACGGATACCTAAATCAACTTCCATTGGACTTAAACTCAACCGGGCTTAATCTAACCAACCTGAGCTGAGCCTCCACTCCCAATCCCAATTCCATCTCCAATCCGAAACCAACCACTCACTCACTCGCTCTCTTTCTTCTTCACTTTACTCACCTACCTACCATATTCCATCGCTAAACGCCTCCGACCGCCCGATTCTTAGATACTCCAGATTGCTCCTCACGAATCAATCCTTCGCCATTTCGCGTAGCCTTGTTTTCTTATTTTATTTTATTTTGCCCCCCCATATCGCCTCTGCTAATTGACTGCCCTCGTACTCGCCTCTTTGGTTCTCGTCTTCCTCGCGCCCGACCGTTGCTTTTCCTCTTGGCTAAGTTCATAGGCATCAACGCCAGCGCGAGTTCATCGCTCCGTCAACTTTTGTCTATACCATCATCACCAGAATGGTGGTAGTCGCTAGTCGTCCTCGCAGGTAAATGTCATGGATGCGCAGAATGCTGCCCAGTCCGACCAGACGAGGCCTGCTGGCGACTCACCTCAGCGGCCTGACTCAAAACCCGATACTTCAAAGTCGACTCCGCCGCCAGTAAGCCCCAAGCCTTCTGAGTCCGTTGACAAGGAAAAGGAAAAGGAGAAGGAAAAAGACAAGGGCGCACGACGAAATGCGAATTCTTCATCTGCTGTCGACCAAGATGCGTTGGAAGACCGCGATTCAGACGCCGAAACCATCGTATTGCCTGGCAAGGATGGCCACTCCCCGTCAAAGGCTCGGAAGGTAAGACAGGAGGACAGAAGCGACGGTGATGCCGATGGTGATAACGATGGCGACGCACTCAAATCTTCAATCAAGGCTGCTGGTTACCGTCCAGAACTTGAAAAGAGTTCATCGTCAATCCACGCTCGCGGTGACCCTATCAAGAAGAAGCGCATTTCGTCGGCCCACATCGAACGCGAGAAACTGTCACGGGGCAAAGATGCGGCTGCTTCCAGTGGCTTGAGCTCTGCACCAGCGTCTCCACCTCATCACCGGCAGCAGCAGCGTCGCCGATTTGCCGATGACACGCATTCATCTTCCGACTCCGAACATTCTCATCCCCGACCTGCCAAGTCTATTCGCGAGAAATTGAAATCGGGTGAAAACACAGCCTCACATAAGCGCAAGAGTCTCAAAGTCGAGTCTGACGACGAAGGCGAGAGCCGCAAGGTTAGGCGGCAACGAACAACCAGCGCCAGCATCGATTCAGGTCGCCCGCAGAAGGAGCACAAGCCTCTCTCAGCAAAGTCACACCATGATTCACAGAACCGATCCATCTCACCACAGGCTCGATCTCACCGAAGGAGTGCATCCTCCCAGTTACCTGCCTACTCCTCCAACGGCCTCGGCCACAAGAAGAGGCGACTGCCTCCTCCGTTGCACGCCACTGACTATCACTCCGACGACTCATCAGCAAGCGGCAGTCCTCATCCTCGCAGTTCTAAACTACGTAACCTGGCAACGCCTGCCGCCGACACAAATGCCTCCCCTGCAAGGATGGCTCCTCATAAGAAGCATCTCGATGCCCACGGTCAGACGTTACTCGCTCGCGCCTGCGCTCGAGGAGAGTATGAGGGGGCCAAGACACGCCTTACCGAGAGGCCTGAGGATCTGAACGTAGCGGACTACGCGGGAAACACCCCTCTTCAGATTGCAGCAATTAATGGATGTGAAGACATCGTCAAACTTCTGATCGACGCTGGATGCAATTTGGATTGTGTCAACTACGACAAGGACACACCACTTCTCGATGCGGTCGACAACGGCCACCTGGGCGTTGTCAAGTTATTACTAGACGCAGGCGTTAATCCTAGAAAGGCCAACGTGAACGGGGAAGAGCCAATCGATCGGGTGAGCGACGAAACAGACAACGCCGAGGAGATTCGAGCCGCACTCATGGCTGCAAGGAAGCGAGCAGGAGACCGGAGGCGCACCTCGGAGGAACACCACTCCCATCAAGATCAAGATACGAGGGACTCGCATGCGCCAGATAGCCCACGCCATTCGCCCGCTACAAATTCCGGAACAAGTCGAAGAACAGGAACTGTACGCGCAACAAAGACGAGAAACGATCTATTGTATATGCCCCTTGACGACAAGACACTTCGACAGGCTGCGGGGCGAGGTGATGAGGAAACTGTCGCACGCATCTTGCAGGTAAAGGAGGGATATAATGACCCAGCTGCCATGGTTGCCGCGGCTCGAGGTGGCCATGACTTAGTGATTCAGCTGCTCCTAGGCCTTGGAGGCGCTAATCCCGATCCCCGGCCTATTTTTAACGCCCAGCCCGAATTCGCTACGCCGATACTAGCAGCAATCGGGCAAGAGAACATCAAAGTCATTGAGTTACTTTTGGAACAGGCTGGATTCGATCCCACACGAAGGTACAGAGGAGAAACATACTACGAGATAGCCCGACACCGGGCAGGTCCAAACTGGAAGGACGAAGAGCATATGCTGAAGAACGCGTACGACGAGTTTAAGAGGAGCGGAAAGAAGACAAATTCTCGCCAGGAACAACAAGATGAAGCTTTGCGTGCCCGACGAGCAAAGGAGGAGGCCCGCCAGCATAAGAGGAGCCTCTCTAGTCCCGAACCGAAGAAGAAGTCAACCACCTCCAAGCTTACGAGCCCTAAAGAGAAACGGAGATCCAATTCAATCACGAACCAGGGAGATGAGAGTTCAAAGCGTGGCCCAGGACGACCCCGGAAAGACGATCCCGTCCCGTCTATCAATATCTCAGACCGCGAACAATCCCCGACTATGTCTCAGAAACAGCTCAAAGCCAAACATGCCGATTCAGACGCTGCCGGCGTATCGTCGGAGGGGGAAGCACATAAACCGAGGAGGAAGCTTGTGTCAAAAGGGGAGCTTCGAGGGGAACGAGAACGGCAACGACGCGCTAGTATGGCTTCGAATGCTTCATCTTTTAAAGATCACCCAAGTAGCCCCCATGAGTCGAGGCATGAGGAGTCAGGTGAGAAACACGATAAACACGAAAAGAACAGAGTCGAGAAACTATCCGAAAAGTACCATGATCGCACCAAGGCTCTCAAAAGAGACGAATCTCGGGATCGCTTGTCGGTGTCTGGCGACGGGTCGACTAAGAGACATCGTGCCAGCATCACACCTGATCGACCCAGTAATGGCGACAAGGACGACAGCGAGGTCCCACCCAAGCGACGACGACTCGATAGCGAGACAAAGGAGAAACGATCTAAACAAGCCTTATCATCTGACGAGAGACCTCGAAAATCCAGCAATCTTCAAGACTCTTCCAAATCGTCCTCAAAACCCAGTCATAAAAAGCACGACGAGGAGAAACGCGATAGGCGTGCCGACTCTCACCGTGCAGACACCGACCGAGCCAGTAGTGTCGAAAAACAGATTCATGTCAAGTCAGAGGAGACTGACGTGGAGATGAAAGACGCCGATTCTATTAAGGCAGTGTCCGAGTCGGAACTGCAAGAAGCTCGAGCTAGGGAAGCAGAGCAAGAGAAGCAAAAGCAAGCCGATGAGGAGACCAAGAAGAAGGACGAACTTCGGAAGAAGCATGAAGCACGCAAGAAAGAAGAAGAACGTAAGCGAGCTGAAGCTGAAGCCGCGAGGAAGCGTGAAGAGGAAGAGGAAAAGAAGCGAAAGGAGGAGGCTGCCGAAAAGGAGAGACTGCAAAAGGAACTAGAGGAGCGTGAAGCCGAGCGCAAACGCAAGGAAGAAGAACAACGCCAGCGACGAGAGGAGGAGGAGAAGAAGCAACGGCGCGAAGCCGAGGAGAAGGCGCGTCGAGAAGAGGCAGAAAAGCAACGCGTCGAAGAAGAGCGGAAGAAGAAAGAGGAGGAGGAGGAGCAGAAACAGCGAGAGGAAGAGGAGAGGCTGCACCGTGAGCAACTCGAGCGAGAAGCGGCCGAAGAGGCTCGCCGCCAAAGAGAAGAAGAAGAGCGCAAAGAACGTGAGCGACGAGAACGTGCGCACCGTGAGGATATGGAACGCAAACGAGCGGCACGCGAAGCTGAACAGCGACGATTCCGTGAGGAGCAAGAACGCATCCGCCTTGATAAACTGCCTCCCCTCCTACGATGGTTCGATACATGCCCAAACCCTAAGCTTCCCGTCCTTGCCGAGAAATTCAAGCGGATTCAAGGCTGCCGATACGATACAATTCGACGCGAAGCCAACGGCACAACCGAGGGTCGTGAGCAGTGGGTGCTCAACACACATGCAGCTCTCCTTCTTGGCGAGAAGGATCTTGACCTCTCTCGATGTAAGTTCATTAATCAAACTTGTTGAGGTAGCCACTGATTATTTCTATAGATACTGCATGGGAACGCGCTCCTGTAACTGAACTAGCAAAGCTGTCTTTATGGCGCGTTGAATGGCGTCTTTATTCTCTTCTCGATGACAAGCTGTGGGATATCGGTCGACAACTCCCCGAATATTACGGTGACGAGGATCCCTCCGAATTAGGTTATGAGGCAAAGCAACGACTAAAAGCAGAAGCTTGGGAGAAGTTCCTCAATATGGACATGTTTTTTGTTAAGGTAAATATCAGCCACTCAAATATGCGAAAGTGCGAAAAGCTAACATGACAACAGGTGTCGGATCTCATGTATACGATCCCCAACATACCACATCTTCGTCATATTCGTCTCGAAGTTGAATATCGGGAACTTCTGGAGACAGAAGCACAAAGCAGGGGATGGGGAACATGTCAGAAGTGGAAACAGGATCCGGATTCTGCTCGGTACAACAGACTTGCTCCACGATGCAAGTACTATCACAATGGCGCTTTCGTTGGCGAGGATAAACCTCAACTCGCACAAACAAGCAGTACACCTTTCCTCGACAAGAAAGTTCCTCGACGCGGACTGGTACAAGTGTTCCCAGACGACCCAGATTACACTAGAATATGCCTAGAACAAGGTCTAGAGCATCTCATTAACGGCCACCTCAGCCCGCCTCTTGCCAATGGCGTTCACTCATCACCACTGAGCCAGAAATCAATGGCATCGGGAGGACCCCCTATGAATGGGATGATGAAAGCTTTGACGCCTGGTTCGGCTTCAGAAAGCTTAACGATATCAAATGCTGGGCACGCAACTCTTGTAAACGGCATCAACGGAAACACGAACGGAAACCCAGGCCACTGACAGCTAGTGTCTCCAACAAGCAGCTGAACATACTTTGTTACATTATTGCGCCGAGTTTTCTTTGTTAGCATAATGATCATGGGTGGCGCAGATACAGTGTAGGTCTATGGCATGGATTGTCACTTTTCTCGACAACTGGGGATGGTGGTTGCTAGATGGTAAAGTTTTCCTCATGAGCATTGGATCGGAATACTATACAGGCCTGTTGTACGAAGAGTTGGCCAGCGGTCGGTTGGATGATTGTCTTTGAAAGATTAGCAAATGACGTTGGGGGTTGTGCAAGGTGTATTACGTTGTTGCTGTTATGAATGAAGCATGACTGATAACTTTCTAGAGATGCAAGGGGAGGGATATTCGGGTACAGTCTTGTGTTGTCCTGTCGGTAGACAGACCTCTGACCACTGCATCTCACAGGCTGTATGCACAATTAACGAAACTTTTTAAAAACACCAAAAACCATCTTATTACGAGGACAATGGCGTGACTCGTGCCTATTGATTGACTGATTGATTAATTCCATTCCATCAAAACCTAGGCCGTTTATACGGTACTAAAAATGGTTTAGCATTGGATGAATGTATACAATATTTGATTGGCTGTAAGTGAGCCAAACTGGCTGACGTAGGTGTGGAGCAGGTTTTTCTGTCGTGCCCCGCCATTTTCAACTTTCTTTGCAATTTATCACCAAAAGTGCCTTTGCACCACGAATTGGGCCACGAACCCGAGATCTGAGGCCAGACAACAACCAAATATCGACTCGAGACAGGTTCTGCAACCGCAACCGCAATCATGGCGACTACAGTGGACAAGGTTTGTAGCTTTCCCACCAAGACGTTGTCTGGCACGATTTAGCTAACCCCGGTTCTCCCACTAGATCAAAGACATTGAGGCCGAAGTACGTGATATTCTAATCGAACCCTCCCCTAACCGACACTATCGGAGAAGATGATGGCCGAAAAACCACGACGGGAGACTCTTTATCGTATGGATGACCGGGATCAGCTCTAACCTGCGAAACCAGATGGCCAAAACCCAGAAGAACAAGGCGACTTCGTACCATTTGGGTCAGCTCAAGGCCAAGCTGGCCAAGCTCAAGCGCGAACTGTTGACTCCCAGCGGCGGAGGTGGTGGCGGAGGTGCTGGTTTCGATGTGGCCAGAACAGGCGTGGCCAGTATTGGCTTCATCGGCTTCCCTTCGGTGGGCAAGAGTACACTCATGAGCAGACTGACAGGCCAACACTCGGAGGCTGCCGCCTACGAGTTCACCACCTTGACCTCTGTGCCTGGTCAAGTTGTCTATAACGGTTAGTCGTCTGTGATATCCCTCACCACCTCCACTTTGATCAATGGATGCGGTGCGGCGCGGCTATTTTCTTGTTCTCGGCTTGATGCCCAATCTCCAATTCCGCCGCCACCACTACCACCTCCATCATCGTCAGAAGGCGGCTCCTTTGTGCATCAAACATTGTGGCTGACATAGACTGCTCCAGGTGCCCCCTTGCAGATTATTGACCTTCCCGGTATCATTGAGGGTGCCAAGGATGGTCGAGGTCGAGGTCGACAAGTCATTGCCGTCGCTAAGACATGCCATCTGATCTTCATTGTGCTGGATGTCAATAAGCCTCTGACGGATAAGCGGGTGATTGAGGCGGAACTCGAGGGTTTCGGAATCCGTATCAATAAGGAACCCCCCAACATCACCTTCAGGAAGAAGGACAAGGGTGGCCTCAACATCACTAGCACCGTACCCCTGACACATATCGACCATGGCGAGATTAAGGCTGTCATGAGCGAATATCGCATCAATTCTGCGGACATTACAATCCGGTGTGACGCTACCGTTGATGACCTGATCGACGTTCTCGAGGCAAAGAGCAGAAGGTAAGGCTGAAGTGAAGAAGTGTGACAAACACAGCTACTTTCAAAGTTGAGATAAGATGAGTTTGCTAACAATCAAACTCATCAGTTATATTCCAGTTGTCTACTGTCTGAACAAGATTGATTCCATTAGCATTGAGGAGCTTGACCTTCTCTATCGGATTCCCAATGCCGTCCCTATCAGTTCTGAGCACGGATGGAACATTGATGAGCTGATGGAGGCCATGTGGGATAAGCTAAACCTTGTCCGCGTGTACACAAAGCCCAAGGGCAAGCAACCTGATTACTCTCAGCCTGTCGTGCTCCGATCTACGCGCTGCACTGTTGAAGATTTCGTAAGTCAGATCAGTTTCATGTGGCGGGAGCCCTTTTGGCCGTCCCCTGCGGAGCCTCATGTCCAAAATCCAAATCAGGAATCCTGGATTGCTAACCGAGCTGGCAAATAGTGTAACGCCATTCACCGAAGCATTACGGAAGTGTTCAAAACGGCCATTGTTTATGGCAAGTCAGTCAAGCACCAGCCTCAACGCGTTGGCCTGGCTCACGAACTGTGTGATGAGGATGTTGGTAGGTTACCCCCGGAGTCTCCGACAACGACCCTCGACCCCAGTAGCAGCCTAAAGACGGATTGAGAATGGGAGGGACAAGTAGTTAGGCCGCAGTGAGCTTGATCTACCCGATGCAGTCGGGATCTTGCTTCGTTGATGAGCCAGGGCTCCCATGATCCCAGTCTCAGTCTGATCCGTTGCACCAAGGCGGCTAGGGTTGCATTGTACCAAGCTCATAGCAACGCTAACCATTGAAACAGTAACCATTGTCAAGCGATGAAGAGAAACCTTGGAGAGATTGAAGGGGATGATCCCGCGGCAATGCTAGAGGCTTGGTGAGCGAGAGACATTGCCAGATAGCTTGGACCGCCGCTTCGCATCAGATTGTTACTGCAGCCATGCCACCCACCCACCAGTTTGGGACTCTGGTTTAGCTCTGAGTGGCTGACGGAGAGAGAGAGGAGGAAACTTCACGGACTAGGGGAGCACTGAGTGGGATGGGATGCTGATTACTACTACAACATCAATAACACCAGCAGCAGACATGTTCAACATGAACAGGGCTGACAATGGATGCACGGCTACGAGCACGTCTGGTTGACAAGAAGTATCGACTTGGCTCAGGCAGGCACGATAATGATCGGCACAATAGTTTCCGGGGAAAGTCAGAAGTGGCGTGCACACTCACAGGGCAGGCTGATGGGTCTAGAGCAGGGGAGAGAAATTTTTGGGTCAACGGTAGACGATGATGAACAAGGAAGGGCGAGATTTAAGATGAAGATGGCGAGCAAGACGGAACGGAGTAACTACGGACGTGGATTTTATACGAAAGCCTATGTCCGGGTTAGTTTTCCGGGATGGAAGAAAAAGCAACGTCGTTGGGTATTGCGCAAGCAGAAGTAAGCCCGGCAGTTACTATTGCTGGTTGTTCAGTAAGGAGTCACAATCAATTTGCTGGAAAAAAACAAAAACAAAATGAATGATTCTGGATGATAAAGGTGCAGCCAGTCATCAATCAATGGATGGTTACAACATCTTGGCGCGTTGTCATTCATCCAGGCGGCTGAAATGCATAAAGGCTTGACCGAGCGGAGATATTTCCAAGAACAAACCCGAGCAAGGTTTATGATACCGATTCTCGTAACATGAGAGAGCTGAAAGATAATAAGTCACCGTCACCATTGCTCCTGGGGGCGGCGTGTTTGCGGATTGAAAGATTGAGACTCCACCGAACTGAAAGCTATAGTTACAGCAGCAACAGGTCAATTGACGGGTATAATAATTGCGGTAACGGTGACATTCAAATGGACAAAACGCCACCATCTGATGTCAACGAGCAGAAGCAGAGCGGGAGTGGGATACAGTTGGGAGTGGTTCGACCTGCATAACCGAGGGCCTCTTGATCTGCGGCCGGATTGCCCAGCAGAAGCGTGGGATATGCAGCTGCAGCTACAGATGCAGACGCAGACGCAGGGGTTTGAGGCCTACGAATCAGGTTGTGAGTAGATTCTTTCACGGCGCTTAAACTCATGACGGGAGGAAAAGAGAAAAAGAGTAAGAAGGGTTTGACTTTTAGGGCATTTCCTGTTGTGATCCCCTAGTAAGAGATTGACCGTCTTTATTGAGACAAGTGAAACAGACCGTCAGTTGCCAAGGCGATTAGCTAGGTACCTTAGTACCTTAGTAGCTGTACCTGAACCAGCCAAGGTGCCTACCTACGAAGGTACCAAAGGTGCTTACAGAATGATGTTGACCGGAGAGAGAGGTACGGAGTAGCACCAGTGGGATACCTTGGTACCTAGGTACTAAGATAATTAATGTACAGTAGAGCATCAAACATGCGCTCCGTTCCGTCCACACCCCAGCTAGCTTACTTTTTACTGATCAAGGGGACTTAGTACTACACCCGACCCTTAGCCTTTCTTGATGGCGGCGGTAAGAGGCGATTCGTGAAAGGCGGAGAGCTCAAGCCTCTTTGGCGAGAAAAACGTCCCGAAGCCCACACCAGGCTTAAACCAGGTTAGCGGGAAGAAAAGGGCCAGGGGGAGTTGAGCAGTAAACCAACAGTCTCGCTAGGCCATCCCCACAATAGGTAAAGTAAGTTCCTAAGGTACCTTACCTTACTGTGCACACAAGGTGGTGAGGTGGTAAAAAGGTCACATAACAACATCGTCAGCAGCAGCAGCCGCAGGTAAAGTGGCTGCAGAACAGGGAAGTCATCTTTTTTTTTTTATTAAAAAAAATTAAAAAAAAAAAA
>JAAVUB010000714.1:0-38295 GCA_014898885.1 Fusarium lyarnte (nom. inval.)
TCTGAGAACCGACTTGGAGGCATTCAGCAGACGAAATGAGTGCAGAGTCTTGCTGATGTCTAAGCCAGGAGAAGAATATTGACTGCATACATCGGACTCATTTTACCGTAAATGCAAGGTTGGTGAAGCACTGCCATACTTTGGAAGAAAGGCATTGCACTGCGAACTGTGATTTAACCAAGGCAACAAGAACAAATTAGGATTCGTGAATGGATGGATTAGACCAATACCTGGTGATCGTTTGAAAGAAATATCCAGCGCGGGAAAAGCTCGGCACATCGCTACGATAATTCTTCGTATGGTCTGACAACTCAGCCACTTCATGGACGGTCACCGCGATGTCTTTAGACAGCAGCCTTACTTTGAATCCCCCGACCCCTATGATATTTCATAGCCGTTTCAAGCGAGCTACCATTCTAGGTAGATCAGACAACTCTAAATGAACACATATGGTTAGATCACCGACTGAGGGCCGAATATTGAAGAGTGACCGACATGTCGCCGCCCCATGGTGATCGACAAAGAACGCGGGGTATTCGGCAGGAGCCGTGTTGCATAGAGTGCTGGATAATTTCTTAAATGCTTTAGTGTCTCTTGGGTCTATAGTTAATTGCGGTTTGGGAGACATGTATCGGCAATATCAAAAGAGGTTATTAGCGCTATGATGAGGCATAGAAGCCTACATTTCGTATCGGGACGCTTCACAGCTACTGGGACGGCTCGGCTCATTAATTTCTCTCGTTGGGTGTCCGGGTCTTCGCATTAAACACTCACGGAGGTCTGATCATGGGTTATGCAGATCATACTGGGGTAGCGGAAAGTCTCCGAAATCCCCAGGTTCAGGCGGAGTCTCCGCCCGATATTCAGGTCCGACGACCCCAAAACGGTCACAGCCGATGAGCTTATGCGACTAAGTCTTGGCATTTGTCCTTACTATGCATATATTCGGGCCGTGACCGATCGATGCGACCCTTTCTACTCTCTGTGATGAACATCTGGCTTAGTACACAAAAAGATTGCTGTCAAACCCGTCAGGGCATGTCTTCTTCTCAGCCCAGGGCTGCAAAGAAGCACCGAGTATTGAGTAATGCATACTATGATCAGAAGCTAGGGAGTTTTCCTTGACATCAGTTGACAAGGCCTGGAGAAAGATCATAGGTGGAACAACCCTACTCTAAGAAGTCAATGTTCCGCTTAATGGCCGAGGGTGATGGCAATGATCGAGATAGCTTCAGAATCTGAACTGAGTCTTATGATCAAGCAAAAATTCCGGAACGAGAGAAAATGGCAAAGATCTTCCTCATCCGCGACGAAAGATTTGTGAGAGAACGGAGGAAAAATTTGTATAAGAAGCACAGATGGCCTCGACAAGTTCAACGGTTTCGACACCTTTAACAAGCCACTGCATTCAAGATACAATATCTACAAGCCATCGCCATGTTCACCCTCCAGGCTCTTCAACTTGCCTCCATGTGCACTCTTGTGTACGGACACGGCTACCTCAGTAAACCCATGAGCCGAACCGGTCTCAACGCAGAGGTAAATAAACCCATCCTCTCTCTGTAACTTTGGCTAAAGGATGATAGGCCGGGCCAGATACATGCCCCGAGTGCACCATCCTGGAGCCCGTCACTGCCTGGCCAGACCTCGACGCCGCCAAAGTCGGACGATCTGGCCCATGCGGCTACAACGCGCGAGTCAGCGTCGACTACAACCAGCCCGGCGCCAACTGGGGCAAAGCGCCCATCGCAACCTACAAGCCTGGCCAAGTTGTCGATGTGCAGTGGTGCGTTGACAACAACGGCGACCACGGAGGCATGTACGCCTACCGTATCTGTCAAGACCAAGACATCGTCGACAAGTTTCTCGATCCAAACTACATCCCCACCGAAGCTGAGAAGCAAGCTGCTGAAGATTGTTTCGAAGAAGGTCTTCTTCCCTGCACCGATGTTGACGGTCAGGAGTGCGGTTACAGTCCTGATTGCTCTGCTGATCAGCCATGCCATCGTAATGATTGGTTCACATGCAAATCTTTTGACGGAAACTCGGATGGCAAGGGATGTCGTGGTGTTGACAATGCACCAATCAACTCGTGCTACACCTCTATTGCGGGTGGTTATACTGTGTCTGGCAAGATCAAGATCCCAGACTATGTTTCAAACCATACGCTTCTGTCTTTCAAGTGGAACGCGTTCCAGACTCCTCAGGTTTACTTGACTTGTGCTGACATTGCGATCTCGTCTTGAGCGTATTTGCATTCAGGCACGGCACGCGATTTTGGTTGCAAGGTTGTATGGACTGGTGATGCACAGAGGGCCTCGCAATGCAGCCCAACAAAAGAGTGATAGGACAGTCGACAACATTCAGTAGCAGATGCTATTCTTTGGGCTAGTTGTTTTCCTTTTCTCTATTAGACCAAAACCTCTAGTCCAGCATATGAAGGCCGAATCATTACTCTTGTTCCCTAACAGACCCAAAACCTCTTTACATGACAGCGCACTCATTTCCATGACTAGGATCCAAACGTACTTCTCTCTCTTTCGGCTCTGTTTCCAAATCCTCCCAGTAGATAAAATCCATGAATCCAGAACGAGCTTCATTCAATGTATCGGCGACAATTCTCAAGCACTCTTCATTATCCCCCTTGAGTGCGAGTAACGCCAGTGCAACTCTCTTCTCCAGCTTCCAGGGCCCAGATCCCTCGTATGCCTCAAAATACACAGGGTTTCCAGCGCCTTTCAGGCGCTCCTCTATACGCCCAAAGGTGATGAGGAGCCAGCAGGTTACGCCGAGGTAGTTAAGACTCGAAACTGGCGCGATTCCCGCTACGTCGGAGAGAATGTCGAATTTCGCCAAGTCGAGAATATCGCGGCTGTCGAGGGCTTCTGACCCAACTGATGGAGGTAACTGAAAGCCTTCTGGTGCGTACTTGTCTAGGACCTCATCTGGTACCTCGAGCGTATTGTTCGCAATGGAAGAGAGTTTATTTGTTGCGTCAATAATCTCCTTATCGGTCATTCCAACAGCTCTCGCCTTCTGAACAAGGACAGTATCCTCGAGCTCCTCTTCGCTCACGTGCTTTGCTCGACTCAATCGTTCAAAGAAAAGCATACTGCCGAATTGAAGCTCCTCGTCAGGAATGGCCTCGAGGTTCCAACCCGCCCGACGACAAGTGGTAAGCATGGAGTTTCTCTTGAAAATGTGATTGATCTCCAGGTCAAAAAGCTGATGAACAGTTTCCGCATACCTTCTTCTATACCGAATCGCCTGTCTCTGCGCCTGCGCCTGTCTTGACCCCGGCTGTCCCACAGACGCGAGCAGAGCATCCACGAACCCTGATTCCGGCTTGCGACCCTGTGCGAAGAACGTGTGCTTGAACAGATCCTCAAGTGTAGCGCACAATCCAATAGGGCGAGAAAGATAGCCCTTTTGTACAACAGCATTGTGAAGATGGATCATCAGCGTTGGCTCGGGCATGCGTTCCCAGAGGAACATGCCAAGTCTGTAGGCGATCTCAAGACCTTCTTCAAGACCAACTCCACATAGGAATGGCGAATACTCTTGCAGGCCATTCGCGTTATGATCTGCAAAGCGCGAGGGCGGTATTGTATCGAGCCCAGTGGTGTACTTGTGCTCCCCAAGAAAGTCGATGAAATCAAGCTGAGCGATCTTGATGATCTCGAAAAAGTCTTTATGCTGAGCCATCTTTCCGTCTTTCTCCAAAATCTGCCTGAGTAGATCGACGGTTTGACAGTAGCCAGCAAACACGCGCTTGTTCTGTCGATCGAGAAAAAGGTCCACGTCTCGCCTGGCCCGATACTTCTTTGCTGGCGCTTCAAGCATATGACCGTGCAGAGCACTCAACGACCAACCGCGAGAAACGGTAAACGAATCGACGATGCACTGCATCTGGAAAACGTGGTGCGGATAAATCATCTTGGTGATGTCAGTTCCGGGCTTCTTCATAGCCATGTTTGTGATATCGCCCGCGAATTCATTCAGGCCGAACAGAACCCGGTGTACGCCCCAGGGACCGTTCGCAGACCAGTCCACGTTCTCGTAGACATGCTTCTCCCCTCTGACCGTGTTTCGCTGAACAACAATAGATGAGAACACATTGACAAGATCATAGAGCCACTTTATCGTGTAGCATCGACGCCAGTTGACTCGCTCCTCATTCGTAGCCCGTTCCAAATTGAAGTTTGGATCCCATTTGGAGATCTTTGCCTGCATGGCCTTTGTCGGCTTGCCAGTACGATTGGCCTGAAAGTCAAGAACAAAGTCCCTCAGATCCTGATACGCGTGGATGAGGAACTGCTCCTTGATATCGACGGCTGTCTCCTTCTGACTGTGCTGTTCACCATCTGGGCCCACAGCGAAAAGAGCAAGCCTGAACTTTCCCTGTGCTCTATCCATGTTTCCTCTAGTGATGGTGTTCATGATTATTTCGTACGTGTCGTGACCCGGAAAGTCAACAAAGATAGCCGCGTTGGTGCGCTTGACCATGGAGATTGTCAAGTTGCTTACAGCTCCTGCGACAGCGCTGTTGAGACCTTCGTATGCGACCTCCTTCCAGAGAATTTGATTGTAAGCGCGGAGGTCGGCCCATTCTTTGACAGTTGAGTAGACTGCGAGTAGATAGTCTGTGACAAGGCCCACCTCGCCGCTATCCTCAATGATGCGAATGCTCTCGATTGGTATTTCATCGGTCGCGGGGTCTTTGGTGTCTTGTTTCTTGCCCTTCTTTGGCTTCTTGTATTTCCTCGCCTTTTTACCCTTCCCCTTTGGCTTTCGTGAGGCCTTTCGTGCAGCGACTGGTGAGTGTGGTTGAGCGACATCATCCTCTTCGTCGCTCGACTCTCCCTCTTTGTCGACGCTCAATTGTTGGAATTTGTTGGCGAACAGAATCTGTTCAACGTCCTCATTATCGTCGCTGGTCGTAGCGCTCGTCTTCTCCCATTCCTCACCGCCAAGAATCTTGAAGGCACTGCGAAGGGTTTTTATGAAATGTCGGTGGCTTTCGTTACTCCGTTTGAGCTCCTCGTCCGAATCGGGCCCCATAAGCTCCTGAAACGTAGTGCTGACGAGGGATCTCGCCTGGATGATGGATTCGAAAAGTCGATAAATTACATTCGGTACGGGCTCCTTGTGCTGAGAAATGAGTGTCGACATGGAAATCAGGCCACTGACTGGGGTTTGACCAGTCGTGTTGACGGGGGCGACTGATTGAGCTTCTCCATCGGTGGATCTGAGCAGACGATTGGACACGTTGATCATCCAATACAACAGGTATTTTGTATCCCTCTTGTAAGAGAGATAGAGGTTCTGCGGCACCATCGTCACGCACGGGGCGACCGCAGTTCGCACAGAGTGAGAGTGTTGCAACAATGATTGACCATACTGAGGGGACACGAAAGAAAGTCTCGGCTTTGTTTTGGAGACTCAAATCGCGTTGCCGGGGTCACGTGTTGGCGTGACACAATTACGCATCACCCATTCAAAATGTTTTTGTTTGTGTTTGTCAATGGATACAGGCCCAAATAAAGTTCAAATGCAATCATCATCAGTCAACAGTCAACAAGAGTCCGGACTGTGGAGGTGGAGGCACATGACCTGCGTGACAGTGCAAATGTTGTTGCGCCACCGAATGCAACCCTGCAGAGGTGTAAGAATGTTAAGAGAGGTGAGCATGTATATATATTACTATTGCTAACCAATTGATTGATGCTGCAAGCTCATGATGTCTCAGCGAGATATATCAAGCCAACACACAGAAAATACCCAGTTAATCTCAGGTTTTAAAAGGCAATATGTACATGCCGCTAGGTGCACTTGCCAAGGAAGAAGCTTCCTAGAACAGAGTTAGCATCTACTACAGTTTTCCTTGTATCGCAGGAAGGCTATAGCCCATGAATGGAACTCACCCTGGTAAGATTTACACTTCAGTCCGTTGTTGCATACTGTTCCGCTATAGTTGACGTTGCACCAGTCTAGAAGTAATTCGTGTTAGTAGCTTCCTATTGTGAAGTTGGAAGTAGATGCCAAGATTATACTGACCTCCCTTACGACGCTGACCCCAGCATACGTATTTGTCTGAGCCTGTACGAGGCATGCAGTATCCGCTGAGACACTCTGTGTTCAACTGACACGCGGCCCCATCTCCACTGAGAGCAAGAGCTCCAGCAGCCATGTGGGCAATGAGGAAGAGAGAAGAGGTAAACTTCATGATGCTGACTGATGCAAAAGGATTATGATGAAGGATGAAGAGGATCACGTCAACAGGGACCTCTTCGTGGGTTTATATACGAGAAAGCTAAGGAAAGCTCCTATTCTAGACCGCCTGGTGTTTGTCCGATTTAAAGTTCACGGCAGTTAACAAAATTTGCCCACTTTCCCCACATAGCCAGGCCACCTGGGTCTATCAGCGGTTTCATGCCTAGCGGTCGTGAGTCTTGTCTAGTATATCAATACGAGAGGGAAGCCAGAAGGTTTAATTTAGTGACAATCAGCTAATTGGCTGACCCACCCGCAAGTAGAATATACTTTAAAGCCAGTACCTAAACAGCAACTTGATCCAATTAACTTTTAAGACCTGTAATGCCTGCGGTGCGGTGAGTAGTTTAGGCAGCTAGGTACAGATGGCTATAGTAAGAGTTTGTATTGGCGTAGCAACATACAATGCCAACACTAACAAAGAGAAGAAGTTTTGTCTCTTGATTTTTCAGATTCGGCTGCAGTAGTGCCGTCTGATATAAGCTCCAGCGACCGGCTCTTAAAGATGCCAGTAGACGATTGGTGATGCGCCCCAGACTTTTGGGTCTCGCCCGTTATAGAGTTTCGAACCTTTCGTACGAACTGGCGGATATTAGGCGAACAGCCCACCATGACGCCCACACAGGGTTCAATGTAAGCCCATATTAGTGCTTTGAGAGCCTGCTTCTCTGCGAAAGTTAGCTCAGACCGGGAATGCGTTTGACGGGGCTCACCTGTGCCCTGTTTTCCCGACAGGAAGGACCTTAAGGAAATAAACCTCATGACACTAGATATTATAAGACTGGCGATTGTCAGCGTTAAGATGTACCATTGGGGAGGTAATGGAAGGACTTACAAAACTCCGACGCTAAACATTGCAATTACACCAATCTTCTTTCTGATCTTTAAGCCCAAGTAGTAAAGCTGCGTCGTCGGGATTATCACCATCCAGACATCAAGCGTGATGTTGAGTATCGCATGTATCAAGTATAACAGCTCCTGGCTCCGAACCCTCCCGTAGGGGTATATGTCTTCCCAAGCCTCCCAATTCAATGTAATAGGTCTTCTCAAGAGAAGCATTATGATGATGGATACAGAGGTCGAACCGAGGTTGAATGCTTGTGTGAGCCAAACAACAATGCGAAAGTTGTGATCGGGAAAGAGTCGGAGATAAAAGGCTAGGATGGATGCTTTGACTAGACCGAGGAGAAGAAAGTAATTGAGCTGCTGAAAAAAAAAATAACTGACTTGGTCAGAATTATAGGTAAAATTAGCAAAGGGTAAGGTTACCTTGAAAGATGTGACTATCTCGCCGTTAGAGAGCGTCCAAACATATCGACCAACACCATATTGAACCACTATCAAATGATTAGTGCATAATTCCCGCTGAATCTGGTGTAAAGTAAGGTTTGCTGACTTAGTTGTGTAAGCACAGCTTGCGGTATCAGAAACACCTTTAGACTATCAGCATATCCAAGCGACTTCGCCGTCAATGATGGGAAGCGGCACTGACAGCCGAAAGGAGCATGAAGGTATCATCGAGTCCCCAATGTGACCTCTCAAAATATTTCCATATGGATCTGAGAACCGAAAACAATATGGCGAGGCTGAAGATTGCCCAACTTGATATTTCCAATGCCGCGCCGTCATTTCGTATCGGTAAGCCACACTCGGTCGTAGAGATGTTTACAGTTCCTACAGCGCAAGCGAAGATTAGTATTCTACATGACAGCTCAATCGCAGAGGTAGCATGTACTTAGAGTTTCCATTGCAGTGAAGGCTTGCGATAAACACTTGCCCATTGTAGCAGTAAACATTTCATCATGGCAAAGTTGTTTTTGCGTTGAGTTGGAGAATGCGGGTTCGGCGACAACTTTGAACAGGCATTTCATCTAGATCATAATTCAGCCAATCAAATAGACAGTCGAAAGTGGAAGAATAATATACGCCGCATTTTGGGAGTCCCGTTGGCACCTGGGCTACAGCAACCCTGAGTGAGAGGGCTGTTACGCCGATAGGCAATTTAAGTCGCTTCATGCTGAGAGAACGAAATAGAGAACCTCGAAAAAAGAGCCTTTGAGGGATCAGACCGATTTTATCAGCCTGAGATTGTGAGGAATTGTGGTCTGGAATGATAAAGTAAGGTAGCGTTTATGCCGTGACGAAGTCGAATATTCCCGGCCAAGTCGAACTTAAAACAGTTTTAGGGTGGTTGAATCCGTGAAGAAAATTATCCTTCAGCCACTTGACCGCTTCAGCATAGATAATCATAGCCAGGGCTGCAGCATTCTGGTGTTCGATCAAGCTCAGCCAGGCTTACTATACTGGTCAACTGTGCGCGAATGTGGGCAATATAGTTGTTCCATATTTCTAGGATCATCATTATGAAGTCAGGCGATGTTAAGCCAGCGAGAATACCAACACTTCCAGTCCTTGTAGATCTACTGTAGGCTTATGGGGTGAGTATAAACATATCGTAAATTCCTGGATCGTGCCAAGCTGGCCACCTATAGCATTATGAGCCGCAGTTCTTCTCACTAACCCGGCTTCTGTTCCGTCTTCCAAATGGAGACACAGGGCCACTATCAAGCGTCGGACAGCCTCGCCAGAATATCGCCCTGATAAGCTTCCTCGAGAGTATAGTCTTCGCCATTATTGCGATCAATTCCAACGTACTCGAATGCCTTGACGACAGCTTCTTTATCATATCCCAGAGCGACGAATTGATCGATTAGATTACGGTTGTACCCTCCGTAACTAGCACTACTGGTGGTAAGTGGCGCTGTTCTTCATGAAATAATAGGATGAGACACTTGAGAAACAAACCTATCAGTTTCTGTAGCTGGGGCTCCCGCATACTTTACGGCCCACTCCTGAGCTCTTTCTCTGAAGAGAGATTGGATCTCCTTGAATTGCGAGTCTGCTTCTCCATTGAGAGGGTGTCGTGGGTCCGGCTGCTGAAGTAGTTTGACTATTGTGTCCAAGGTTGATTTGATAGTATTGGTTGGGTCCCATGATCCAAGAGCGCCTGGTGCAATCTCACCCTAGTATCGTCAGTTCCATCACCTGCAAGAGGCTATTATATGGGCTGCGTTATGCAATATTATACCGTTTCAGGATTGGCATTCGGATGATATATTCTTTGATTAAATTTCATTGACGGCTTCTCAAACGGATAGTCATCAGGGACCTGTATGTCAATGGTGTAAGTGCCTCCAGAGTATGGTGTGCCTGGGGGAATTGGCAGAGAAGCTTCAAGATGGGTCAAGTCGGCTGTGTTGTATGGATGTAGATTATAGCTGGTGTGCTCACAGTCCTGACATTCTTTGGCGAGTCGTCTTGCACGCGTAGTCGACATTTTGAAAGGATTGATTGAGAGATACTCTGATGTGGGTCGGGGCAATTCAGAAGGAGTATTAATGAAGGAAAGTCTCTAATTTATCGAGGAAAGCAAGAAAGTAAGCTAAAAACGTCGATGATACCACGTGTTATTAGGGAAAACTGGACAATTTAAGACAGTTATATCTATTCTCGATTGGCTAGCCAAAGCCATAAAATGCAAAAGTAAAGCACTATCACAGATGCGGAATATTGGAGGAGTCTGGACCTGTAGCCGCTACTGTTCCACGGATTAGACTGAAACTATTGGAACAAGTTAACCCCATTCAGGGCGCTCATTTGCTGCTTGAAAGCAGAATCGGCAAGTGGAGAATCTTTAATCCTATCAACAATTCAACGGTCACGGGAGCGTTTACAAGACCCAAAGCTAGTTAATTAACCACAACTTGATAACGATGAATTACTCCCGGAATCAGCGCCAATAAGATGGGATCGCTACGCGCTCACGATACATGCCGCAATGCCGATCCTTGCATCTAGCCAGTGTAAACTCCTCCCCGAGAGGATAGATCAGACTCGTGCAGAAAGTGGCTGTTACAGACCCTGGGAATTGAGCGAGAGCTGAAAACATCCCTGCTTTACACTAACCTATCTGGAGCAATACGCTACTGCGCTATCACAACGGCCGTCAGTTCACTCCGCCCCCAGGCTTTGAAGTTGCCCGATGACTGTCAAGGCAGACGGGATGTGGTCTGATTGGGATGAGTATGCACCGAGGCTTGAACCACCTAACTAAATCTTAGTTCCCGCACTCCACAGCCGTCACTCTTCCACCATTTCATCTTGAGTATAACTCTGAAAACGCATAGAATAACAATGAGCGTGGTTTTTGGGACACAGGCCCGTGACGAAGCGCAACAGCTTATAGAGAAGATCGCTGTCGGCCATGGCTACATCGAAGCGGCAAAGTTGGATGCGATGCCACCAGATATACGAAGGGTAGTAGAGGAAGCTCTGAAGAACAATTCTAAATCCCATACCGCCGCTACAGAGTAAGTAGTCGCGAACAGATACTCCCGCTATCTAACCTCTTGCTAGGGCTGTGCAGAAGCTAGCTGCGGGGAACATCAACGTCGCGTTCGAGCTGCTTCAGAATGCGGACGACAATCAATACACCCGCACAAAGGCCGCATGCGCGAATCCAGGTGTCCAGTTCATCGTGACTCCAGATATTGTAATTATTGGCAGCAACGAGGACGGCTTTACAGAGAGCAACGTCAAAGCTCTTTGCGATTTCGGCAAGACAACCAAGGCTGGCACGTCTGGCTACATCGGACAGCCAGAGGTCGGTTTCAAGTCTGTTTTCACCATCGCGTCCAAGGTTCAAATCGAATCTGGCCCTTTCTCGTTCTATCTACAGCATGAGGAAGGAGATTCTGGTATTGGAATGGTTAGACCTCACTGGACCGAGCCACCTGTTCTTCCAGAATATGTGAGAGAACATGAAGCTTATGGTGGCCTCTTCGGGAACCGGACAAGGATCTTGTTGTTTCTAAAGGATCAGAACAGAGACAACATACGGAGTAACTTCGTAAACCAGCTATGGGATACGCCGGACAGTGTGCTACTCTTCATGAGAAACCTACGGTCGATAAAAATAACGGTACTGGGCGACGACAACAAAGTTCAGCGCTCGAAGGACGTCCTTCTGGACAGAGACTTATTCGGCTCTGGGACTCGAATCTCAACGACGAAAAAGCTCGGCCCGAGTCAGCTCAAGACATGGAATCGCTATCTCGTCTACAAATCAACGGTAACAGGTTTGCCTGCCAACACGAACCGAAGACCTGCTCCGGAATCCTTGGAAAACAATTCCAGCGCAGAAATTGTACTAGCGTTCCCTGTTGATGAAAAAGGCGAACCCATTGTCGAGATCCAGAAAGCATTTGCCTTCATGCCGGTATCAGAAAGCGGATTTAGTGTAAGTGTATCCGCCCATATCGCTTCGCTTGGATGCACGACTAACTACTGATGTAGTTTCTTGTTCACTCTGACTTTGTCACCGATGCTACAAGACAAAAGCTTGTCACCTTTTCAGACAGAAATGTTCGTATCAAGACGGCAGTTGTGGACGCAATCGTAACAGCAGTCCAAGACCTCTGTAAGAAGCCCGGCCTCGAACACAAGTGGATGCGTTTCCTCCCCCAAATCAATCGAAACAGTATAGATCCATTCTGGCTCCTATTCGACAACACTTTGCGATCACAAATATCCGAAGTACCACTTTTGCGTCCAAGAAGCCAGAAATTTGGCAGTGTCTCAAAAATAGCCTTGCTCAATCGTCTTTCCGCCGATCAGTTGGACCAGCATGGCGCACCGCTTTTGCCGGATCTGGACCAAGAGATGTATCTGTCATCAGGATACGAATCCCAGGACCTCGATATTCTCAGTCAGTATGGATTAACTTACATGCCGAACTGGGCGATGATATCAAGGCTGGAGGCATTCACAAAGACTAGTGATTGGAGGACAAAAACCTTTGAGGATCGAGATGAAGATTGGCATGCGAGACTGGCGCGTCTCATTCTAAAGCTGTGGAATGATACACAAGACGGTTGGAAGACTGCGATTCTCGGCATTCATCTCATTCCACTTGCCTCGAGGGGTTTGAAACAGCCCATTATCAACGGAACTAAATGCGACTTCTATGACAACTTGATTGAAGGCATCCCGATCCCTGGAGATCTGGATTTCCCGATGCTACTACCAGCTGCCGCAGCAAATCCGGACTGTCGCAAGCTTTACGAGGTCTTTGGCCCGAAGACTCTCACTGTTCAGCAAGTACGAGAAAAGATCATAAGCATCTATAAGAATCCCGTTCAGCTGGCTAAGCTCGATGTGGTCAAGTCAAGAAACCATCTTGTTTTTCTCTACCGGATGGAGCCAAAGGACTTCCTCGATAAGGAGGAGCAAGAAATCATGGTTGTTTTTGACCAGAAGCTTCGAATCAAGCGCCCAAAACACGAGTATGTCTATCTGCCTGGCGAAGGACCTGTGTCCCCAGGGAAGGTTCTCAATCCTCCATTCCCAGAAGGACTTGAGCCACCAGATGTGTCCCTCCTGCACCCAACCTATCTCGAGAATCCGCCGAGCCCTTCAGCCGGTAATGAGAAATCTTGGACACAATGGCTATACCACATTATCTACTGCGAAGAAAAGATCCAACTCTTCTCCGTTCGAGATCCGCCTGCAGAAGCCGACAAGACTTATTCACAAGAGTATCAATATCTTGTCAAAGCGTGGCCTGGTCTTACACTTCACAGGCTCATGCTAAACTTTCAAAAGCCAGAAGTTAAGAAGCAGTGGGTTGATGATAAGAAGGGGACTGCTCTTATGAAACGAATGGAGTTTCTCTGCACCGATGGTGTGAGGCATCCTTTAGAAGAGACCTTTCTTCCATTGCCGAAATTGTTGGAGAGCTGTCAGAAATGCTTTGCACCAGTGGAGAGCATGCCGTTCCTCAAGCTTGACGAACCGATGAAAGAAGATGAAATTCATGCATGGCTCGCCTTGGCAGAGCACTGTGGGATTGGGACGGAAGACGGTACAAGTTTCACTCTGGCGATGCTCGGCTCTATCTCCAAGACGGTTACAGAGATTACAAGCGATATTTCACAAGCTGTAATATGCTTGTATCTTAAGCTCGAATCTCAGATTCCTGTTGGATCTTTGAGTGGTATGTTCTCAATGCAAACACAGATCAGGTAAGCTACAGGTCCCATTCTCGCCAAGGACGCAGACTAACCATAACAGAAACTTCTTCACTGACAGCAAATGCGTCCTCTGCACACCTCTACGATCCTCGGATACAAAGAAACCGGCCCGCTGGGTCAACTATGCCTCATGCCTATGGATTGCACCTAAGGATGTCAATGTCTACAACCCTCTGCGGTTCTTATGGTCCTCTGTATTGGAAGAAATGGAACCTGGAGATCGCAAGAAGCTGGAAGATTTCTTCACCCAAACGCTTGTGATTCGAGATATGACCCAATACGACGTACGCAATGAACTTAGCTACCTATCTCGATTGCTGGATCAGAATAAAGACTACTCGGCGGTGGTTAACGAGCTTTACAAAGTCCTTCAGACCCAGACGGATAACCTCAACGACATCAACCGGCTTCTGATCAAGTAAGTACTATTACCTGTAGCCCGTTTCTTGCTTAAGAGCTATAACTCATAAAGTTGCAGGCAAGCCTTCCGGGAATCCACCCTTATTTATTCACCTTACCAGGTGACCCGGAAATGGTACCGAGTCTCAGAGTGTGTCTGGTCTAGCGAGGGTGCCAGTCAGGATGAGATCTCTCTGGAATCAGTTTACCCGGATCTTGAACCCCTTTTCGTAACCTTTCTCGAGGTTCCCAAGATGAGTGCTTCGCTTGTCTATCAGCATCTTTTGAATGTCGGGAACACTGTCCAACCTATTCCAGAGATCAAGAAACTACTCTGGTCACTGCTCGATACCCTGACTGCCAACAAAGGAACATCAAGTGTCATTGCAGATAAGATACGGGCTTGTCGAGTCTTCCCTGTAAAGGTGCCGTCTGGCGAAGTCCAACCCCTATCAGCATTGATGGGATTCTATATAAATGACCGGCCTATATACGCGGCTGCAATGAAGGACAAGGCTTACCTCCTTGACTTTTCTGTCGAGGAAGTTCGTCGTCTTAAGCCTGTTATCGAGTGGCTGGACTTGACTGAGCGCTACCTCTCCAAGTCGATAACGGAAAAAACCTCTGTGGAAGAATCTAAAGGCGTCGAGGATAGTGTTCTTATGCAGGACATTGATGGTAAAGCTGCGGCACTTACCACGTTAGTCAAACAAATTATTCAGTCAACCCCTTCACAAGCTAATGAGACCAAACAGAATTGCTGCTCATTTCAGGAATGGCCCGCCCACGGTACGCAGCTACACTATACAAGACACGATACGCAAGGTACAAGTCTTCCGCCATCCAGACATCAAGTCCAGTATAACTTGGTCTCATGGATTCAAGACTACCACAGTACCACTAGCTAGAAGTGGAATGCACTTCCAATTGGCTCTATTCTCCAAGTGGCAGTTCTACATTCCGCAAGACGACGAAGACCGCGATTTCTGCATAGCCACCGAGTTTCCTCGGATGCTAGCCGCTCAGCTCCTGGATTGTCCAGTGCGTGGTGTCAATCCTGAAGCTGTGATGATTGTCGCCAGTGTCCTTAGAGCTAAGCCATCCAGCGTGGGTCGTATCCTTCAGCACTATGGTATATCGGAGGCCAGCGAATTGTCAAATGATACACCAGAGCCTCCACGTACTCCAGAGAGGCGACGGGACAACGCTGCCCCGTCTCCCTCTCCATCACCCTCCCACACAGTTATCAGATCTCCTGTGCCTGCTGTAAGTGCTGCCCAGGTAATCCGTAACGCCACTACTCCGTACCAGGCCTTGCTTATCCAAACTGTCAATGTTGCGCGCATCTCAACATTTCCGCACAAGAATTCTGTCTTTGATATGGCTGCAATTTCACAAAGTCTTGCAGAGAGTACGGCTCGTTCTGGGCTTTTCAGATTTTATGTAGGAGACCAGACAGAGTGGCAGCGAATGGTGGGTGCCGCCGGCGAGTTATATGTAAGTGTTCTTATTTCACACAATGGCCCTTCGTCGCTAAAAAAGAATTGTAGGTCTTCGAGTTGCTTTCAACCATTCCCAGTGCTCTACCTGGGTGGTCTAGAGATAACTGGCAAAGTACTGTTAGACACCATGCCAGCATACACCCTGACTATAGCTCTCTTGGTAATTGGTACGGGACAGAGCAAGGGGATCTGTTCTTTGATGACGTGACGGGAACATTCACCAGTTACTTGATCGAAAAAGGTTATCTGGAGGAGAGTTGGAGAAAGGAGCGACCGGAGTACTATATCGAAGTCAAGACCACAACATCAGCTCGTCTGGACACCCCGTTCCACATGAGTAAGCATCAATACGCAAGGGTAATGTCTCAAGTCTCCTGTGTGCAGGTACGCCTACTAACAGGATTCCAGATGCAGTCATTTGGTGAAACCGTGAATACTGCTGCGCAACGTCGCAAGGTCTATATCCTATTCCGCGTCCATGGCTTAGAGTCAGGCCAAGTTGGTTTAAGGGTATTTATAGATCTGGAGGCTTTGCGAAAGAGTGGAGATCTAGTATTTGAGGCTCAGAGTTGGATAGTGACCCCGAAAGCTGGTTTTTAGTATTTAAAGTAGAAGCGGTCTCTTAATAATAGTATTTCTGGCATATATTATTTTCTCCTATTAATCTGCCTTGCTCCCCTTTAGCCAGTTCATAGCTATCGCTGGCTGATTTTGTCGCAGGGATTCTTCATCAGCTCGCTCAGGTGTGTTCTTCAACCAAAGAACCCAGCAAATCATCAAGACAGCCGTGAGAGGGATGACAATCGCAAAGTAAATCCTCACCTGCTGGTTCTTGGATTTAAAGTCAAACATGTTGGTAGAGAAAATGGTGGCGATGAAAGCTCCAGGTAGAAAAAGAATCGTCAAGATGGAGAGAGTCTTCATAGCCTTGGAGTCTCGCAGTGATTCTCTAGCCAGTCTAGCTTGTAGATAGCTATCATGCTGCGTGATCAAGTTGTATAGCTATCATAGCTATCATCAGTCATCGGAATGGGGTAAAGCAAACAAATGCGACACTTACGACATTGCGTTGACTTTCAATCTTTCCAGGGAGACTCTCAATGTCTGATTCCCGACTCTGAGACATTCTCAAGTATATATCCGCAAAGACCTTGAGTGTACTGTCGTTCTTTAAGTCCTCCTGTAGAAATTTACCCAGCTCTTCTTCGAACTTTCTTCGTCGACCAAGTTCAGCAAGATTCATGCTAGACTTGTGTAAAGTCATGCTCAACTCTCGGTACAGTTTACTGGCATCATCTAACTTCCCTTCTTCTTTCAGGTGCTCAAGGAGCTTTTTATCTACCTCTCGAATCTCCTTCTGAATAGAGTCGATTCCGTCCTTGGTAGCCTCATAGTGGGACACGAATAGCTGTAAAGGTAACAGAGTTTGATGATGGCCATGTCTTTCAACGAGCTTCCGGACGCCGTTGAAGACATCTGTCAGCTTGACACCTGCGTCTACTTGAATCACGCCAGATAGTTTCATCGACTCTCCTGCTAGATTGCTATCAACCAGTGTGTAGAGAAGCAAGGACCAGAATCCTGTATTATAGAAGGGTGTTTGAATGATATACACTGGGCATGTAAAATTAGCGATGATTTGAGGCCCAGTGCCCAGAAAAGCTTACTCACCTTTAAAAGCCTTTTCGTCGTCTTGATTGTAAGATACTTGACAGGTTCCACGATCGTGCTGCCGAGCTATTAGATAGTCAACAGGAGGATGAAAGAAATCAGATAGAAGTTTCAAAGGCAGGTTATCGAAAAGACCTTTCAATTTGTCAAAGGACGTAAGCTCGCTCTCACTGGACTGCATCGCACTGAGTAGCATGTTAGTACCGGCTGGCGAGCCCCGAGTATAGAGGACATACACCAAGTTACAGAAATGAGTTTTGCGCGACTGTCGCCGGACCTGTTGTGAATCTTGACTCTCTTGAGAATTCGGTGCTAGCGGATCAATATTCTAAACAAAGAGGTTAGTATTGGATACCTCACGTACGAGCGCCCCACTGTCATACAGGTGTTTCCGAGATCCAGGAGAAGTACTCGTTCAAGTCGTCCCGACCTAGTGGCTTATGCAATTTAGGCCGAGCATCTGCAACCTGGCTATTGTCCCAGAGGTCAATGAACCACGATTCAACCTTGTAATTCGCCCGCTTGACCTCCACCGTTTTTTCCTCCGAGAGAAGTTCCTCGACAGCCTGAGCTATTGTTCTGTCTTGCAGAATGTCAAGGATTTGAGCGTCATCCTGAACTCTCCAGAGCCGTGAGATATCAACTGATCCAAGATCATCCATGTTCATGCCTATTAGTTCGTGGGGTATCAGTGGCGATGCACTAGGATCAAAGATCACAGGGTCATCTTCACTCTCTAGAAGGCCATCCTGTAAATTTCGGAATGAAAACCCGGAAACATCAGCGTTGACAGTGATGTCGGCTTTGAAAATTTCATCGGTTGCTCGCTCAAGGAAAATGGCCGTTTGCACATCTAGCGGAACACCTTTTTTCATAATCGGGTCTTCCATAATGGTCCAGTTCGCGATGTTTGGTAGGCCTGTGGCATTTCCTTTCCGGGATTTGTAGCCAGTGAGCACAACACTTGTTTTCTTCTCGCTTTCGACGGTTGTTCCCCCAATAGAACCCACTGCATTTCCGAATCCAACAGTAAGACCACTTTGAGTCGTCGTTTGCATAGAAATATTCTCCAGCTTCGGAACATAAGAACTTCAACATACAAGAGAGTGGGACATGCTGGGAGCTAACTCACAGCCTTGACCTCTCCGAAGGGTGCCATTGCGGCGACAACGGGAGAGCTATCATCCCCGTAAAATTGTACTGTGATGTTTGCTGATTTTATCCTTACATTTTTCTTCGTATTGACAAATCTGAATAAGAAGACTAATAGCGTAGCTGGCTTCTTCGTTTCGCTGACTTGTCCATGGATGGCGCCGATAAGCTTCGATTGAATTGCGTATGAAGACGAGAATCTTTCGACAAGGTTCCGACGTTGGAACGGGTCCATAAGGTTATTTCGAACCATATTGCTGGCGCTACAGTAGCCACGCAGAATACCATTCAGGCAGATTCAGCAAACTCTTGATGTTGTGAAGGAAGTGGAGGAAATGCATTGAGGGGGTTATGGTTGCTGAGAAGATGGCCTCAATTAATCCCTGCACTGACGGGTGCCCTGAGCCAATGCTTTGCAATGAGTATGCAGCCACGGACAGGGGTGTTTTCAGCTCTTCATGCTCCCCGAAATCGCTGCTCAGATCAAGTTTGCGCAGCATAAAAGCCATAAATCTCCTGGGAAACATTTGATTAAAGTCTAGCTAATCGTCGTTTGCCCAGATGAACCATCCAAACCTAAGCCTAAGAATTAGTAGGCATGCTCGTCAACTTCTCTCCCGTGCTCGCCTCATCCGCCCTCCAAAGCGAAGTGACAGTCTTCCACTGCGTATAAAACCTCAATCCATCCTTTCCATAAAAGTTGGCAAGACCAGTTCCAGCCACACTGCGCTTGTTTCCTGTGAAAGAGAACATGGGCAGAGGAACAGGAATCGGCACGTTTATGCCGACTTGTCCAGCGTCGATTTCTTGTTGGAAGAGAGAAGCCTTGGCTCCTGAGTTAGTGAAGATGACGGCTCCGTTACCCCAGGCATTGGAGTTGATGAGATCGATGCCGTCTTTGAGGGTCTCTTCTTCCATGCAGAGGAGGACGGGGCCGAAGATCTCTTCCTTGTAGCATTCCATGTCGGGGCGGACGCCGGAGATTACTGTAGGGCCGACCTGCAATATGTTAGCGAGTCAATCATTTTTTATCACGACTTGCTTACCCAGTTACCGTCAGGGAAACCTTCAGGCTTGTATCCCCGACCATCAAGCAGAATCTTAGCACCCTCCTTCTCGGCGCTTGTGATGAGAGCATTACAGCGATCGCGACTCTGGGGAGTGATCAAAGGTCCGAAATCCGACTTTGAGTCAAAGCCGCTGCCAGCGATATGGTTCTTCGCCTTGGCGACAAGATCCGGCAACCATTGCTTCGCGTCTCCAAGAGTGACCAGAACACTCAACGCCATGCATCGCTGTCCGGCAGCACCAAAAGCAGCTCCAGCAATTGAATCCAGGGCATGATCCTTGTTAGCGTCTGGGCTCAGAAGAGCATGGTTCTTTGCTCCAAGGTTTGCTTGCACGCGTTTTCCGTTTGCTGATCCTCGTTGGTAGATATACTCTCCAGCCTTGTTAGATCCCACGAAGGAAATAGCCTGAATCTCAGGTTCGTCAAGTAGAAAGTTGACTGTATCCTTCGATCCGTGGACGACGTTGACGACGCCTGGTGGAAAGCCGGCCTCTCGGCAAAGCTCTGCGATCATCATAGCCGCGCCAGGATCACGTTCCGATGGCTTGACAATTATGCAGTTTCCAGTGACGGTCGCCACAGGAAGAGACCACAAGGGGATCATGGCTGGAAAGTTGAAGGGGCAGATGGCTGCAACAATGCCCAATGGGTTTCGGTAGGAGCGTGTTTCCATGTCCTTGGCAACCTCGAGAACTTCACCACCGAGCTGAGTAGTGATCCCACAAGCTGTCTCACAGACTTGCAGTCCTCGGAGAACGTCGCCCTTGGCATCAGCAAAAGTCTTTCCCTGCTCCGTTACAATGCTTGTAGCAAGGTTATCCATATGCTCGCGGATCAAATGCGTCAGCTTGAACATTATCTGCTGACGCTTAATAATGCTCGTCCTCTTCCATCCCGGAAACGCAGCCTTGGCTGACTTCACTGCTTCTTGGAGCTCATCATTGGTACTCTCGGGAACACGCGTGATGACATTGTTCGTCGCAGGGTCATGAACTTCGATCCATGACGACGTCTTTGAAGAGACGAGCTTGTTGTCGATGAAATTCTGCGTGTCCTTGGGCTTGTCCAACTTTTCGTGGTTGCCGGGATAAATGACAGACTGGTAGATTGAAGTTGAAGGCATTTTTGAGATAGATGTTGTTGGTAGATGGAAGAAACAAAGAAGGGATAGTTGATATGGTGAGGCGGAAACCTTCCCGATATAGGAGCAAAGAGCGGTCGCCTCCGTTCGGGACAGACCGACAGTTACCCCGCACTCTACCACGGAGAGTGTCTTGTGACGGCTTATCAGTGTTGGCGGGGCCGATAACCGTTATCGTTGGGGCCTATCGGAGTAAGCGTTATCAGAGACATTGATGCTCGTGAAACCGCTGGTTTTCGTGGATCTCCAAGATGGGCTTTGTCCAATCACTGCTTCCTTTGGAGACTGAATATCATGTCAAAGAGTTTAGCCTCCGATTGAGTTGAGATAGCTATCTTCACTGTAGATTCCTTTGGCCCGGCATTGCTCCCCGCTAGACTCCACCTACTCCGACTAGGCTTCCCGCTAACGTTTTACCTTAGTCAGGAACTCAGAGCACCTTATTTGGTAGCTGGGAGTGTCCTAGAGGCCTTGAATTGCTGGTCCTGGTGCTGTCCGTTGTATATTGCTGTAAGGCGAATATAAAATTCCAGCCACTGTGCTTCGAAGTAAGTATCCTTATTGCGGACAAATCCACACGCCTCGTACCGGATGGATTAGCATTTATCTTAACTTTACCCGCCGCCGGCATATAGGGTTAGCATCGTTACCCCCAAAATGTTCCGCCTTCGAGAAGAATTCCAATCTGGTCTTCGGGGGATCGACCACCGAGCTTCAAGAAATGGCTTCCTATTTTAAGTCCTGCAGAACCCCAGGTTGGCTCTAAAATCCTCAGATACCTAGACACTGTCTACCGTCTCATCGTTGTCAATTCTACCTCCAAAATGAAGCTTCTCGATTTGGTCTCCCTTGCTGGAACGCTGCAAACTATTGCGGCAACGCCTTCATTGGATAGACATTCCCAGAAGTTTGACTTTTCCAAGCTTAATAAAATAGTGTCTTTGTAAGTCTACTGACAGTCCGCTACGTGAAGTTACTATAACTCTGACTATACAATTAGCGGTGATTCATGGACAGACACTCGATTCAATACCTCTGGAGCTCAGCCTTCAGTCTCCAACCCATTCGGAAATACCGGCAAAACAAGCTCCAACGGCAAAATGTGGCCAATGCACTTGACTGCGCAGTACAATCAGTCATCCGTGTTGCTGTACAATATGGCTGTCGGCGGGGCAGTCACTGATGTCAATATTGTCAAGACTGGGCCAAGTGATGTCGTCACCCAGGTCAACAGATTTGACGCATATTTGCAACAACAGGAGCCAAACTTCTTTCCGCCAAAGCATACACTGTATACAGTATTCATCGGCATCAACGATATATACCGCACCATCAATGATGCTGACCAGGATGAGACGGTCATCAAGATCATGGAGCGCCTGAGCGAGCTTACAACTGAGCTACACGGCCGCGGTGCTCGCCAGTTCCTGTTCATCTCGACGCCGCCGCAGTCTCTTTTCCCAAACAACGTTCCAAAGCCCATTGCACCAACTCTCAAGGCAGCATCTGAAAACTGGAACAAGCAGCTCCACAAACTCTTGAAACAGCTCGACCGAAAATTGTCTCACAGCACCTTTTTCTTGTTTGACATTGTCCCATTGATCACTGCTGTTACCGAAGATCCGACTCAATTTCCCGAGACCGCGGTGTACAAGAGCACGGGATTCTGTGCAGACTACAAGAGGTAAGACAGCCTGCTAGACAATTTGAGATGATCTGGACTGATAAATAATAGTGGTACTATTACACCAGACTTCAAGTCTGATAACTGTGAATACAGTGCGTTGGAGTACATGTATATCGATGGCGCTCATCCAACACAAGCATTTCACCAAATCTTGGCTAAAAAGATCGTTGAACAGTTGGCTGCTGGGCGAACCATTTCCCAGCTTTGATGGGACTCACAACAGCCAATTTACTAGGAGTTTTTCGAATGACATGTGGCAAGTGGATTATTGTCATAGCGTATACAATAAATATTCTATATCCGCATATTAGGCTAAAGGAAAGACCAGCTTCCCCGCGTGCGTGTGGCCTTGTCTGTTGGGGGCATTACAGAAGCATTCTGGAAGTCTCGGCATAGAAAGGGCCGAGCGTAAATAGAACCCTTTTTCAGATCGACATGCGAAGCCTGGAAACAGTTCTCGAAGACGGTCCGATGCCGCATTGCAATAATGGCTTGTCAGGTTCGCTCTGCACCGGTGACTAGATCTATCTGAGTTATGTCTGTGCCCATAGAATAATCGTCATCAACCCATTGCCTGACCTTATTCAACGGTGGATTTAGTAAGTCAGTCGATTGTTTAAAGTCAGATTCAAGAGGAGTTTATGCTATGACGACGATAAACAGCCTAAGAAGACTGTACTAATGTTCCAAGTTTCATCTTTTTAAACAAAACAAATGGAACAATTTTATATCGAACTGCAACTGGGCAAGATTGTTGTGGTCTTAAAGACTCACGCATTGACCTCAACTTAAGTGAGGATCTTGAAGAAATACGAAGCATTAGCAGAGAAAAGTTGACTGATCTTTCCATTTGCGGACGCTATAGGTGAACTAGTCTGTTATCATCAACGCTATACTTTTTACGATCACGAGAACCATCTAAAATTAGTTCCGGCTCCAATACGAGCTTTTGAAACCAGGAACTGGGCCCGACCGTTCTAGCCGATTTCATGCAACTACAAAATGTTTCCCCTTTTACTTTTGTGATCTCTCAACCTGCCAAGACTTCTCGACTTACAGAAGGTTGCATCAGGACAATCGTCGTGAAATCAGCGCGTTGCTGCAAGTTCATATCATGATGCACTGCTACGCGGCATTCGTCGCGCTTCTGAGCGTGCAGATCGTCAGTGCGCTTCCTCAATCGCAATGGAAAGCCGTGTCTGGAGACGAAGTGGTTCGCGCTGCTGTCGCGTTCCATCAGCCTAAGCTTGCTGAAGCTGAAGCTTTGCTGATGGATATCTCGGACCCTAGTTCAGAGAAGTTCGGGCACTATCTTGAGCTTAGGGAAGTCGTACGTTTTTTCAATCTGCTTCATAGTTTCTCTCACCTGACAATCTCCTAGCAAGTCTTCTTTAAACCCAGCGAGGGTTCACAGCGAAAGGTTATGCGCTGGCTTGAGGATGCAGGTATCGACTTATCTTCTGTGCATCTTAAGAAGGCAGCTGCAGTCCTAGAGTTCTCAGCTCCAGTCAAGCAGCTTGGGAAGATGCTCGGAGCTGGCGTTCATGTTATGCATAACGATGGGACTGGTGAACTTCGCCTCGAACCTACCGACCACGCAGTTCCATCTGCAATTGAGGACGATGTTGAGTTCATTGCTCTGACCCCATCTCAGAAGGCTGGCAAGACCAAGCGCAGCCGTGCAGTCAAGCCTGTCCTCGATACCCTACCACCGCCATATAAACTCCCAGTAGCAGATGATCTGCGTAACTGCAGCGAAAGCTGGACTCCTGCTTGTATCCGAAGTAGGTCAAACGCAACAAGTCACCGCTCACTACTGACCTGCGACACCAGAGCTCTATGGCGTTCCTCTCGGAACTAAGGCAGCAAAAAATAACTCCATGGGTCTCTTTGGCTATGGCGACCCATATCAGCCAGCTGATCTCAACCAATTCTGGGCAAAGCATGCCCCATTCATCCCCAAGGGAACAAAGCCTAAAGTCAAGAGCATCAACGGCGCCGTAGCAGAAGGTGAACCCGTCGAAGGCGAAGAGTTGCTCGACATCGAAATGTCGTATCCAATCGTGTACCCCCAGACGGTTACTATGTTCCAGACCCCCTATAACAACAAAGGCGGTCTTGCAAATGACTTTCTCGACGCTGTTGACGCGAGCTACTGCAAGTATGACGGAGGCGATGATCCTGACCTTGATCCTTCATTCCCTGTCTTTGGCGGCTTCCAAGGTCCTGCTATGTGCGGCAAATACCAGGTTACAAACGTCGTTTCAATCTCTTTCGCAATTGATGAGCAAACTCTGCCTCGCCATTACATCCAGCGACAATGTCACGAGTGGATGAAGTTGGCTCTTAGTGGTGTTAGCGTTCTTGTCGCCTCTGGAGATCGTGGCGTCCAAGGTGCTACGCAGTGTACGGTGAACCCTTATGATTCAAAGAAAGAAGGTTTCAACTCTCTTTTCCCCGGATCATGCCCATACGTCACGGCAGTGGGAGCGACACAAGTCAACTTTACGGGCAGCAGAACCAATGAGGTTGCTGTCTTTGATCCCAAGCATAACTTTTACTCTGGAGGTAAGTCCTCTCATAGCAGTGATGATGTCCTACTGACGTACTCTAGGCGGCTTCAGCAACATGAATGCACAGCCAGCTTACCAGCGCAAGGCAGTCGCTAGCTATCTCGCGGCTAACAACCCTCACTACCCCAAGGGAACATACAACATTTCTGGACGCGCTATTCCTGATGTAGCGCTTTTGGGAGCAAATGTCACTTTTCTCCAGGATGGCAAGACCACGATTAGTGGAGGAACGAGCGCTGCTACACCTATGTTTGCGGCTATGATCAACAGAATCAATGACGAGCGATTGCTGGCTGGAAAGAAACCAATTGGCTTCTTGAACCAGATTCTTTATCAGCATCCTGAAGTTTTCACTGACGTAAGTCGACAAGATCCCAAACAAATGAGAAAATACCTAACATCGACAGATTACCCAAGGGTCTAACCCTGGTTGCGGCACAGCAGGGTTCAAGGCGGCCAAGGGATGGGATCCAGTCTCGGGAATGGGTTCACCCAAGTTTCCCAAGCTTCGAGACTTGCTAGTCAGCCTGCCTTGAGCTGGTAACAATGTATAACTTGCATTAGATATAGATATTATAATTTGAGCTTACAATTCCTCTTCTCATCATTTAAAGCCATATCGACTCGCTGCCTAAACGTGATGCAGGATGATGCATGTCACGTGCAACGGTCTCACCTTGAGCCGCGATCAAGCGTGAACTTTTCATCCTTCTCAACCCTTCAAACCTCAACTCTACCTACAAAATGGATGCTGCTCTCCTGCCAATCAATGAGCAGATTGCTCGATTCTGCCAAGCTGTAGAATGCAACAAAACACTCATGACCGTTCTGTCGCGCGCGGCTGAAATGAAACTCCCCAATTGGTACCTCGCCGCTGGTGCACTCACGCAAACCGTCTGGAACGCCGTGACAGATCGCGACCCAGAGCTCGGCATTAACGACTACGACTTGATCTACTTCGACGACTCAGACCTTTCGTGGGAGGCTGAAGATGCTGTTATTCAGGCCGGCAAGAAGATCTTTGCGGATATTCCTAATGAGGTCGAGATCCGCAATCAGGCACGCGTGCATCTCTGGTATGAGAAGAAGTTTGGCAAGCCGTGCCCTCAACATCGCTCTAGCGAAGCATCTATGACTACCTGGGGAACAAACACTGCGCTTATTGGCGTTCGACTGAGAGAGGATGGAGAATGGGACATTTTTGCGCCATGGGGATTCTCGGATATGTTCACACTCACAGTGCGACCGAATCAGTTAATCATGACGGAAGAGACATACAACAGGAAGGTTCAGCGTTGGATAAAGCTATGGCCCGAGTTGACCATCATGCCATGGAAATGATGTATGTTACAATCTCAGTCTAGATAAACTTTTGCTATAGAGCTATTAGACAATGATAGATTCGGAGCAGACGTTATTAGGCTCCATGCATATTGTTTCTATTTAAATCTCCTTCTTGGGTCCCACATAGACCTTGTTGGCACGAAGGAAATAGTAAATGGTAGCCAAAACACCAATTCCGCCAGTCATCAGAGAAGCATAATTCATGCTCTTGGCATCGACGGGCGTTTGAGGAGGCCACAAGCTGAAGAACCAGACGATGGTGATAAACATGCAAGCAAAGGTGTTGTTGATAATGCCAAACATGCCCTTGAGGTGCCAAGGACCCCATTCGAGAATTTGTCCATCGCCGTGAATGTTTCGGATCTGGTAGTTCTTATCGCAGCGACGGTAGAGAAGAAGGATGGCGGGCATGAAGTACGATGCGTAGAGGCCAGAGATGGCGACTGAGACGATGGCGTTGTAGACGACTGAAGAGCCGAGGTTGATGAGACCGATGATGCAAGAAATGAGACAAGTGACGGTGATGGACCAAACAGGCATGTTGGTGCGGCTCTCGACCTGTGATTTGTTAGTTGGTCCTTCCAGATGAGACGATTAATCGTACCCTTGAGAGGATAGGTGAGAAAGGCAGAGCATTATCACGAGCAAAAGCCCAGAGCATACGTGACGTCGAGGCAATGACACCAACGGTAGCAGAAAGGGTCATGACGATGATAAGTGAGACCATTCCGGCGGTTCCGCCCTTTGATCCAGTGGCTTGGTAGAAGATCTCCATGAAGGGGTAACCAGTTGGTGTCTCGATGGCTGCGTCGATGTCGGTCGCGGAGTAAAGCATGGCGATGACCATACCAAAGCCGAGAAGGCCGTTGATGGTGATACTACCCATGATGGAGCGAGGGACGATCAGTGAGGGGTTTCTAACTTCTTCGCACATCTGTGACATGGTTAGTACCATAGACATCAATTGAGAGTAGCGGTCCTTACGTGAAAGGAGCAGTCGACACCTGATGCGCGTTAGTTGAGTGAGCAATTGATTTTGAGGTCAAGGCTTACCAGTGAATGAGAAGACACAGCCCAACAGTCCAACAAACCATGAGAGACCTTGAGTGGGCCAATTGCCCGAGTTGCGCCATTCGGTGAACACTTCAGTGCCATTGTCGTTGTCGCGAAAGACAAGAAGGGTGATGAGAATAGTAAAGAAGCCGATGAGATGCAGAATCAAGATCATTCCCTCCAAAATCGGAAGCAATGCGCTAACAACAGTGTTGATGATGATAGCGACCAAGACACAAGCCCAGATCATCAAGCTACCATGCCACGTATGCGCCTGATATGACGGAGTAGTAAAGATAACCAGACCCTGAATCATCGTAGCCGTAAGAAATCCCGCAGCAGCAGACGTTCCCTGCCACCCTGCCAAGTTCATCCATCCCGTAATGTAGCTAAGATATTTCGCGTATCGTGGCGGCGCAAGCATGGCGACCCAGTGGTACTGGCCAGCAGCCATCGGGGCAATCGAGACGAGTTCGCACAGACAGGCAAAGGAACTGAGAACTCCTATCCAGACAAATATGTAGCCGTAGATGAGACCCGCGCTGCCTCCGTTGCTGAGACCGGGAGCGAAGTTCATGAGGGTTCCCTCCCAGGTGACGAGGACGGCGCAGCTGAAGCCTAGAATCGTCCATCCTCCAAAGTTTCTCTGTATTGTGTCAATTGGGCTTCACGAGGGTCAATTGTTGTTGCATACCTTGAGGACTGATTTCTTTCCAAGTTTTGCTAATTGCGCATTGTCCATGTGATCCTGATCACTCGACACCGACGCATCTTCGATCGTTGAGCGGGGATGTTTCGCAGCAGCCATGTCGTTGAGTTCGTACTGAGTAGCCATACTGATCGCCCTCGAAATGGGTCAAGATGGTGATCACAAAAAGAAAGTATGCAGTCTGCGCTGCAAATAAATGACCCTCGAAATCGGGGGGAGTTGGGGAAAGTTTAAAAAGAAACTCCTTCTGCAGCAAAAAAGTTAAATACAACCCTCCCATGCCTGTCAGATATGACAAACAGTTCGGCGAACTTGCATATCCTATCCCTGGCCGTACATCACTCGTGGTAACGGTACAGGTGGAACGCGAGTAGAACCACCTGTTGGCGCTACAGCCGAGTAGGGGAGGTATTCCCAACTTGCATGAGACGTGCATATCGCGTAGGATGAAACTACGAGCGGGTGGACTGAGGTCTTGATTCTGACCCTTGCTCCTTGTTATCTTCACCAGGTACGCTAGGGCATGCATTGCGCCACACCATTAAACCATTCCACTTTATTACAAGGGTTCGGCCCGTCCAACGGCAGCGGGTTCCATGAATTATGATTGCTAAAGAGAATACCGCTCCCTACCGCACGTACCTGCAATTAAGATCCGAGTGGTCAATGGGCAATCCCAGCAGAAGGATCAACAAGGGCCTCCTGGCTATTCTGCCGCGCCGCATCCCACGAACCTCCCTTCCCATGATCCGTCACAATATGCGCAAACTTTTTCACGTCCCCCTGCCTGCTCGTCAGCTCGAAAGCCTGCGACCCCGACGTCAGCGTGTGGTTAGACCTAGACTTGTTCCCCGTCCCCTTCGTTGTCCCGCCGCTTTTGCTATTGTTGCTCTTGCTGAGTGCGCCAAAGATGTCGCCCGCGCCCATCTGGCCTGATTCGAGACTCTTGAGGAAGCGCCACCAGAAGGGTATGCAGGTGGTGGTGATCCCGACGCACTGGGTTACTTGCACGATAACGGTGGGCTTCCACATGGTAAAGATCGGCGTGGATGATTCAAGGGCTTGCTTGAAGAAGTAGATGTGAGACACGGCGGGAGGGATCATCCTGAGATCTTGTTAGTCCGTGTGGATGCGTGGCGTAGATGACTTACAGAATGCGTGAGCCGAAAACGCCAACCACCATCACTTTCGTGCCGACTGGCATCTGCAGGTGCACGAGAATTTCGATCGTGACGCCTGTGATGAGAAGGTCAGTGATGATGTTGACAGCATCGACGTATGCCCAGAATGCCACCAGATCAACACATGAGCCGTCGATGTAGTCCCAAGATGACGGTAATGAGCAAGCGAATGCCCGGACAAATATCGCAGAAACGGCCCAGCCTACAATGATTATTTGGATCGGCAGTATTCGCTTGTGAGACATTGGTGACATGTTTCCAACGGTCGTCGTAGCTGAGATCTTCGATAACGCCAATGCGAGATAAAACAGTATATCGGATACGAGTTGGTCCTGATATCGTCAGAACAGTGGCATCTATCTCGCTGTCCAACTCACCTTCAGGATCAACGATATTTGCCCAGACGACAAATCAAGCTTCCCCATCCCATTCGCGCCCTGCGAATAAACGACCGCCGATTGTGCAATCACAAAGATCTAAAATGTCAGTCCAGCGATCGTCAGCGATCAAAGCTTAATCCCTCACCATCGACACAAAGATGAGAATGTCATCCGACTTGAACAGACTCGACCACCGCAATCTCCTCATCGTAGCGATACGCGTGAGAACACGAATAAACACCGAGAACATGGTGACTATCATGAGAATCATCGACAACGCCCGAATAACAGGCGCCTTGTTAAACGGTGTCTCATGCTCACGAGGTAAAAGCATCTCGACGATTTGTGACGAATTGATGAATTACAGATCAAAACACATGAAAGCAAAGCCACAAGACTGAAAATTGGGGTGGATTAGGGTGATAAAGCTTCTGGTTGTTTGTCACTGATATCTAATTAACGCAATGATGCGACTGGGACCATGCACTCCCTTGTTTTTTTCCCACCCTGCGTATAAGGCATGTGTTTCGGGAGACAACTTATCTCAACCGGGCATATCAGCAGTCGATAAGAAACCAACGAGTCCCTCTTGTGCATGCCATGCTAAACTTACAGGTCAAATACAGAACACGCAACGGTGTTGGCTGGCATCTCATCCTTCGATATAGCCCCTGCATCAAAGTGCCTGAAGAACCCGGAGATTTAGTTGCCTCTACGCCGTTGAGGCTTTCTTTCATTTCAGGGCACATCCCTGCGCCATCTCATGATTTTTCGGACTTTGGGTGGGATCATAGAACCAAGATGAGTAAATCCTTCGCTGGGTGGGGCGGGATCAGCAGCCGTGCGGCGGATTATGTCGATCTGGGGTCCGGAAACCAATCAAGGGCTCTCCAAAGGCCTCGACCTCAACTGCCGATCCTTTGCCCCTTTCGACACCGCGTAACAGGGAGGTCAGCCGCGTTTCGACATCCTCCATTCATCGTACCATGTAAGCTACAGGGGCCATTACAACACCTTTTCTCTTCTCTCTTCTTGTTTGTTGAGAACATCTGTAATGCATTGTATCTATGCTTTATTACGAGTGTCGGTTGCGTTTCACGCGTTTAACCGAGACGAGTTTCCCCAGAGAAATATATTGGGCACGAATTAATATGCTACCTCCTGTAATCAGAGTTTACACTGCTTAAACTTTATTACTAACAGCCCTGTAGATTTCGTACACTTGTATTTTTCCGCGGCCGACGCGGCTGCCTAGCAGGGAATAGCAGACCTGTCAGTGCAAAGTTTGTGTCACTGGAATAGCATTCGGCCCAAGCTTACGATTCCAATGCTAATCTATGGGGTCGTCTAGCTCACTTCTAGAAGCTGTATATAAACGGCCCGTCAAGAAAAATTAAGCCTTCAGCGCTGTGGATTCGGCACATGTTAAACCTGACTAAGAGAAATAGAGCTCTCGGTCAAGAGCATTAAATGGAGTTAGTGCCCGAATCTCGACTCCTTCGCTTCAGCACCAATCGATCTCGTACACCCTAAGCGTCATGCATCTCACGTCTCATGGGATGACCCGGAATACGGATTGCGATAAATGGAACGTCCCGGTTACCGCGGAGGAAGCATTGTCAACTGACCACTCAGATCGAATACCACCCGGCAGAAGCAATTCATGGGTTGCATTGGTAAGGATGGGTGAGCCGTATCAATTGGAGGGGAGGGGAGAAGGCTTTCACTTATGCATGGAACTAACAGGGAATTCAAGCCATCGGATAGACGGACATTAACTGTGCCGACTTGTGGTCTGTTTTAACAATAGTTTAGGTTTTTTGCTTTTTGGTCACGCAATGCTAAAGTCAAAAGCTGTCTCATATCGTTGATTTTTGTTTTGTAGTGATCGGCAGTTGGATGCTGTTGTAGGATTGGATAACTCAAGGTTCTGGAACTTCAAGACCTTGAGTCTTTTTGCTTCCAGCCGAAGAGTAGAGTTTGTAGGCGAAGACTAGGCGAGGAACGGTGTAACGTGGAGTGGTATTTTATAGACGCAGCTATTAGATCTCAGGTGCTCTACGATGAAATGTCACCATTCAACGCAGTCGTCAAACCATGGTCTGGAACATCGACGGTGTCTTCTCATTTATGCATCGGTGATAAGAACATCAGGTCTATATCGATAGAACATGGGCAATATGGTTCCATTCGTTTATTGTATCTTTTCAGTACGTTTGTTCCGGTTTCTTTCTACGAGGGTTAAGTTCCATCGACTCCACACACTGCAACATCGCGAGGTTACTGGAATTTCTCACTGTGATATCCAGCATGAAGAACGTGCCAGATTAGGACCACAAATCGCCGTCCTCGTATCGAGCTCGTTAGTAAAGCCAAAGTGATAATTAACCTTATAGCCTGATTGTCACTGCAACTATGATTTTTTCGTAACTTGATTAGCATAGGGTAGTTTGTGGATAACTGGAATTGGACGTTGTTAGTGCCAGTTAGCTCTATACATTTAAGCTGGTGCACATAACACTGGTGACTAGGTACTCGCTAGCAAACTCAAAACTCGATGACAACTCCAATACATATTCCGCAACAATTGACATTTATTCAGGTATGGGCTTGGTGATAGTTTTTGTGGCCCGCAGCCAAGCACGGTCATTTCCGTGAACTTGGGTGCATGCCAATTTTGTGTCCCAAAGCTTCGGTTTTCTTGGCTAGCCAAGCTTCGAGACGTTTGCAAATTCTCCATCCTCCGACCCAATTTTTGTATGTCACTATTTATAGATAAGCTTGTACGGGTCCACCCGGCGCCGTTCTCGGCAGTTTGTAAAACCCGTTGTGACGAGATGACGAACAAGTTGTTGATCTGGCTTGCATGAACCAGAATAAGATAAGTTCGGATCTGGGACAGAATACGATGGCTCTATTATTGCTTGCGACTCTAAAGTCCATACCTGCCCATTAGCTCCTTGAATGATGGATCCTCCAGGAGTTCTCCTGCACTGAGCCGTTCCTCAGGCAAATAGGACAAGCCCCGTCGTAGTATACTGAGCACCAGCTGTTGCTCAACGGGATCAATGGTATCCCGAGATTGCGTAACCCTCGATTCTAAAGACATTCCAGGTTCGGGAATCTTGCTCTGATCGTACCAGCCCTCGTCTGGTTCTCCGCCGTCTTCATATGATCCTCTCCACGACGGGGGTAGAGGCCCCAGCATTCTGACAAGAATTCCTACCACAAAGCGAACTCCGCCACCGAAAAATCCAGTACCGAAGAGGGGCCACTTTAGGTAGAGCTCAGCAAAGATACACATGTAGCTCCACATATCAGACGCAAAGGTCGGATTGATACCGTGCATACGTTCAGGTGCGCAGTATCCGGCAGGTACTTGAAGTTTAAAGTCTACCTCGGTGCCAGATCGGATGGCGAGCCCAAAGTCACCAAGAGTTATAGTATCTTGAACAACAAAGCTGTCCTTTGGAGTCATTGGTGCCACCAATTGCCCATCCTTCCACATGTCTTCCAGGGGCAATTCCATTTTCTGAGGGCGGCCAAGAATTTGATACTTGGTAGTTATATCAGCACCAGTTTCAAACGAGGAAAGACCAAACATCACGTTGGCGCTGTTGAGGTCTGTCAAAATGGTCAGTTTGCGTTGATATTCGCGTTAGGAGATATAGTGGGACTAACCTCGATGTACAATTTCTCCATCATGCAGCGCTTTGATCGCAAGAAGTAGTTGCTTAGCGGCTGACCTGCGCACAATCGTAGACGTCTCCTGGGCGTAATCTCTCAGATTGGGGCCCTTGAGAGGGAAAACAAGAACCCGATGGGGGTTCCTGGTGGCGCCGGGCATCAAGAACGCGTCTTGGTATATTAAGAGACGTGAAGTATCTGGCACACAACCGATGATGGCATTCTGCATAACAAACTCTCGTTCGCCCCCAGGGTTGGCTGTCATAATTTTGAGGGCGACGTCTCTTCCCTTGTCCATGTCGTAGGCCATCCAGACAGTTGAGAATCCGCCATGGCCTAGCTTGTGCTCGATTCGATATCTGCCCGCGACAACTTCACCGATGCAGATAGGAAGGTAGAGTCCCTCCCCATATCGCTCAATTGGCTCACACGCATCTTCAACGTCACACTCACCATCTGAGTCTACGAAGTCGCCCCAGACAGAAGATGAGGCGGAGGCATCAGTGACCTCCGAAATTTCTGTAGGCATGGTAGTGAACAGTAAGACGAGGATTTGGTAGAGGGAAGCTGGAGCCTAAAAAAAAACTGTGTAGCAGTGTTGGTGGTCATTGGAAGCGGAATCCGGAAAAACAATTGTCGCTCACCTTCATGCAGCGTTAGGCTATTGAGCGCCTCGCCTTACATGCAAGGGCCAACTAAATACTTGTCTTTACCATCAGTGTCACGAGCTCCTTCTGTCCTTCTGGATTTAAATATTTATGGCTAAATAGGAGGCGTGGAGTCGCGTGAGGCATAGTAATGTTAAAGCATAGCGTTCGTTTCCGACCAGGTTAGATTTCCAGTCTCATGATTTGGGAAAGAATCTAAAGCAACTATAATTCCTGTCTCTGCTCTTATCGAGGTTGACTTGGAACGATAGTCGCATACATTTGAGCTGAACCCTTCGCAAAGAGCCGTCACAACCTCCCGACCTCCCCGAATACCCGACCTTATAGCTCCATTCATGTATCCCCTCCAAACTGAAGCCGTTTCTATCCCAACAAAATGAATATATCCAAACGGCTCAGCAATCGCGTTTCCCGACTCACCTGCCAAGAACCCAGGCCTCCAAACAGGACCGCGTCCGCCTTAAGCCCAAGGATCCTGCGTCCAGTCTTTGACGAATAAAGTTTATAGGTCCCCGTGTAATATCCACAACAGTGCCGAATGCAGTGCAAAAGTCTTGCAATACAACCCTCTTTCACTCTTCAGCCGGTAGGCTCGACAATTTCCTTCCTGTGTCTCCAGTATGAAAGCAAGTTATGCTATATTGACTATCTTGGAGGACGCACGTATCGTGAGTGAAGCCGATTGGTCCATCGGCAGAACTGTACACCCCTGAGAGACCTGTAGCGTGCCACCATGGCTCCGCATATACAAGGACCGTTTTGGTGAAGTATCCTGATTTGGCAAATTCGCCAAGTGCTTTCTTGGCTGGAGGTAGACATGACTTGAAGCAGATGAAAGGGTACGATGGCGTCGGCACTGACGCAATGACTTTGTCTGCTTTGTAGAAATCGCCATTGATAGTCTCAACTAAGCAACCCTCACCCTACTTCTGTGTGATGGCCTTTACCGCGCTCGAGACCTTCACGCTGCCTGTCTTTGAGACCACGAGCAAGGCCATCGCAGAATGATTGGTTTCCTGTATATATCGTTAGTCAAGTACGCGAAACTCCGTTAACAAAACTTACCCCGTGTGGTCTCGATGCTTAATATCGAGACGGTCACTGCACTTCCCAATACTGTAATGCTGCCACTTGAAGAGCCAGCACCGAATGATTTGCAGATAATCCATGAAGAAAAAGCTGGGAAGCCTCGAACCGTAGGTATTGCACTTGTTCGCGTTGGTTACGCAGCGACTTGCGAAAGACTTCGCCGATGGTGCGTTGCGAAAAAGACAGTTACTTACTTTACCTTTTAGCCTGGCTATAGGTAACCTCTAGTTATAGCTTTAATAATTGCACGACCCTCAATTCCAAAGGCATTCTAGGTTCGGTAATTTTATGGGGAGGCGGAGATTGTAGTCAAGCCTTCGGATAATCTTGTCTTCGGGAAGCGAATGCCCTATTACAGTTACCCAGGCATCTGCGACACTCTTTCACTGCCTACGATGTGTTACCCAAAAACATCCGAGATCCCTGCTTCGATTGCATTATTGAGGCACTTTCAAGTTTTTACTGGCTCGGCGATCTGCGGATGTGCTTACTGCCGATGCAGCTTTCAGCTATGCGGGGGTCAAATCTCTTTGCGGTGATCTGACCACTCAGAAACAACAGGATCAAGGTAATACGGGCTTGGCAGTTGTAATCAGGGCTGAAAATATCAGGACAGAAAGTGCTAGGAAGCTTTTCTCTTTATATCCTAGTTCTCTTCGCCACATTCTTTATGCAACTACCTTAGTTGTCATTCTTCAAGACAAACCTTCCGGCACAGCTAACGGAATGTTTCAGGTACGTTGACTCCAAAGGGAAAAAGCTCCAAACTCAGTACTGATGATATTATAGATTCGCTCCGAGGACAGCGATGCTCGGGTAGGAGAAGCCAGAGAGGGAGTGAGAGGCGGAGCTCAAGGAGGCACGTTGAGAGCTGGCTCTTCCCTACCCGCGTTGCTAAGGGGCCCTGTTGGCCCTCTCCTCATAGCTGCTGGCCCTACAATTCTCTACACGATATTGTGTTTAGTTCTATTTCTTATTATTCATCGACGCGTACCGAGAGTATACTCCCCCAAGAGCATCAACCCATTATATAGGTGAGGAACTCCATGGAAACCCCAAGGTGGTTATGCTTACTACAATAGGTCATCTACATTTGGACGACCAAGTGGCTGGATCTCTTCCTTTCGTGCCCCGGACTCCTACGTTCTTGCACAGTGCTTATTAGATGGGTTTCTGTTTCTGCGATATCTAAAAGTTCTAGGTCTTATCTGCTTCGTTGGTATTGTTCTCACCTGGCCAGTCATACTTCCAATACACGCGACGGGTTCAGACTTGCCACTACTCAAGTCTTTAACCATAATGAATCTGGAGAACCCCGATCAGCTCTATGCTCATGCCGTCATATCCTGGGTCTTTACTGGCAAGTTCCTTATCCTATTGAGTCTGACGGGTCTGACTATATTCCAGTCTTTGTCCTGTATATTCTATGGCGGGAAAACCTTTATTACATCAACTTACGACATTTCTACCTCTCGAAATCAGGCTACTACGAGCGAAGAACATCCAGGACTATCCTTATAACCTCCATTCCTGAACACTGTCTGAACGAAAAAGTCTTCCAAAAGCTCTTTGGCCACTCATTCGTTCAATGCTGGATACCGCGAGCCTCACGGCGATTGAGAAAACTAGTCAAGAAAAGGGAGAAAAGAGCTCAGCAATTACAAGACGAAGAAGTTTCGCTAATCAATGAACGCAACCGTGGAAGACCATCTCGACTACGGTTCAGTATCCCTAACTTCAACTGGATGAGACGAACACGACCTAACGAGCCTGATGTGGAGAAGGTTGGATTGTTTCAGAGGACAGCTCCAACAACAGAAGGTGTCGATATTCAATCTGGCGTAGTGCAAATCTTGAGCAGCAATGAACGTTCCACCTTTAATTTTGAGTCGCCTAGCCCTGCTGTTGGAAAACCCAAGTCTATTCGATCAGATTTGCACCGCCTCAACCAAAAAATTGACAAATTACGCCAGGAATACCAAGCTGGTCAAGGAAGGCACATGAATGCAGCATTTATTGAGTTTGACTCTTTTGCTAATGCTCAGGCCGCATTTCAATCAATCCCCCAGCATCAACCACTTCAAATGTGCCGACAAGTCATGGGAGTCAAACCCGGTGAAATTGTCTGGAGCTGTCTAAGAATGAAATGGTGGGAGCGCCTTCTACGAGAATTCGTGGTAACGATTTTGATCGGCGGAGGTATTATCTTCTGGATAATGCCACTTGCTCTTGTAGAGGATGTAACATCTGCACCAATGGTAGGTAGAGTGCCTGGTGTTTCAGAGCTTCCTCAACTAGCGGTAAATGCCATATCTGGCTTGGGACGAGCCCTCCTCATGTGGATCTTACTTGAAATCGTCCCATTTCTCATGAGAGCATGTGCCAAGTTCGCGGGAGTTCCTACTCTAACCGCTATCGAACACTTCGTTCATAAGAGATACTTCATCTTCCAAGCACTACAAATCTTCCTTGGTCCAATGATCCGGACTACGCCCACCTGGTCTCTCAGCGGCTCCAAGTTCTTGAATGAAGAGGTACCCATGGCTTCTAACCTGTACATGTCATATATCTTGGTTCGGTGCCTCTCGGCTGGTGCCACTGAGCTCATTCAGTTATGGCAGTTATTCCTCAACATGACTCGAAGGAAGAGTCCTGGGACGCCTCGAACGACTTACGAGAGGGTTTATGAACTCAATGTAGTTAATTGGGGCAGTCTATATCCTGTCATGACAACTATCGGGGTTATCGGCAAGTACTTCATGCAACAAAGATATTGGATATCACTAATGTTCTGCAGCCATTAGCTATGCCTGCATTGCGCCACTCGTCCTTGTCTTCGCACTACTTGGTATTGGATTTGTATACATCGTTTATAAGTATACCTTGATTCATATATATGATACCGAAACTCTGGATACGACTGGACGGTTTTACCCTCGAGCAATAATGCATATACTACTAGGGCTTTATTTAGCGCAGGCCTATCTTATTATGTTGCTTCTGACATATCGTGCATGGGGCCAGTTTTCCCTTCTCGCGTTGCTGGCCGTTTTTACTCTTTTCATACACCTGTCCCTACGAAAAGCCATGAATCTTCGCATTGATACCTTCAGCATGCTCGATCATGACGACCCATCTAAGAGACTACAGCCGGGCGAAGATACTGCGGCTAGACGCATCAACCAATATGGATCATCTTCAAACATTGCGGCTTCAACAGAGAGTCAGAGGGATCTTCCGCCATCAACTTTCAATGAGAGCTTTTGGAACACTCAAGAAAAAGTCAGACATCGTATTTGTGGGAGTTGGTTTCGCACAACGGCTTCCGAGGACTTTCAGTACGATGTTTCACCAGACCATACCGAGGACGAGTTCATGGCCTTGTACGGGTCAAGTTGTTATCAGCCTCCAGAGACGTGGCTTCCGAAACCGAAACTCTGGCTTCCTGAGGATAGTGCCGTTAGCAACTGTCTAGAAACCCTAGATGTTGAAGAGCCTCTGTCAATACCGCACGATGGAGCACAGGCAGATGAAAAAGGTCGAGTGAAGTTCGATCTGGAGCTTGCTCCGTTCCGTAATGATCTTTTATTCTATCATCATCTACATTTTATCCTATAGGTATATGA
>JAAVUB010000715.1:0-18274 GCA_014898885.1 Fusarium lyarnte (nom. inval.)
TATATTATTATTAATTACCAGCTCATTCATCTCATGGCCTACTCAATAACAGGATATTCAATAGATCCAAAGCTGTATCTCGCAGAGAACTCCAGAAACTGATGCCTAACTGATTCTGCGCCCGTAGACAAGTTCAGCTTCATAAAGGCCTATACCAAAGTCGGAAAAGTAGGTATCACTAAGAAAAACATCCTCTCAGGGTAGAGGGTAACTAGAAACTGGCCGATCTCCTGACGGAAAGCACTTATATATCCTGAGAGCAAAGTAGATAAGAAGGAAGCGATATCTGTATCAGACGGCCACAGAGACAGGCAAGTTGACTCCAATAATACGCCTAAAGACTACTCGTTATATCAGGGATCTGAGGAAGAATAAGATTCAGGGTCAAAAAGTGTCTTCCGGGCCTTCCAAATTGGGGTATTCCGCAAGGTCAAACCAGTCGTTTTTGTAAGGTTTTTTCCGATGTATCTTTGTAGCGCGAAGCCCTGAAGAGTCGAACCTGTTTTATATGTGTCGAAATTTTGTGTATTTCAGGTCATTTTTAACCAAATCTTCGATGTATTGTTATTCGCCTGGATAGGGTCACAAACATACTAGACAGCGATATAAGTGGTGCGACTATCACGTGACTAATAAGTCATTTTTTTCGGGCACCGTACGGATCGGCTGCACCGTATGGATCGATTGGATCAGGGTCTTAGCTAAATTCGGAAGCGGACGAGTTACTTGTCGCATGCACCCTCACAGGCCCCAGAGTTATTTATTGGCTGTTATCTTTTATCTTCTGACTTTTGGCGAGTTAAACGATAGTATCGGCTAAATATAATACCTTCATTGTCTATAACAACCCCCGCCCCCTAGTAGTGACCGGATTGGACACCGGTGGGCTCTCCGGACATAATAGTAATCGCGGACAAGCTGTTGCAAGCAGAGTCCCCCTGCCGGGCTCAAATGTCACAGAGGGTCAATAAGTCAATGATCAACGCTCAGGCCTACTGCTCGGAACACACGGCAATTAACAGGCTTCCCCTGCAAACTTGTAACTAGCCGTCTTGGTTTGATAAAGGCAGTTATGACTGCTTTGGTACTGTCGCTGGTCTGCGTTTTGGGCAGTAACGTTGGCCGCCCACCACAGGCCACATTTTCACAACACCAAAACTCTCGATATTATACAATTATTATGCGCTAAATAGGGGGAGTTTCGAGCCGCCTCGTCCAGGCATTCGTATTGGACATAGGAACTTTCTGCGACAACGATTGCTCATGACCCGCTAACAGAGTTTGTACTAGGTCCCGACAAATTCTGGCATGTTCGCGGGTGTCCTTCGGATCAGCCGTCTTCTTGCAGCCCGGTGTAACTATGTACAAAGACCTATGGGCAAGGTCAAGGGGGTTCGAGCATTACAAAGACCCACCTCGGACCTGCATGCCCTTCCATCTTCATCCGCAAAAGTCTGCATCTCTTTTGTCATCTGACATACCAGCTCTAACACTCTATCTGGGGCCAATGGACCTTTCTGCAAACCGATAACGTTAGGTGTATGGAGTTACGACACTGTTCTACGTGCTGGGCAATTTGGCTTTCGTCGGTGGTCTCGTTGCAGCTCGAATGGTAAGGAAGGCTCTGTGGTGTGATGAATTGCTTGCGATCACTGCCGGGGTACGTTGAGCCTTCTTTCTTATTGCCTTGAGCTCCCCTTAGTGACTCCGTACTCATTCTTTTGCTCAAATTCTTCGGCGTTGGCGTCTTTGTGACGGTAATGTTATATCTCCGCTTCTGCCTCGGAAGGCATCTCGAAGTCGTTTTAGAGGAAGATCCACGAAACTCGACCCGTTTTATCAAAACTATCCTCGCACAAGAGCTCGTATACACAACAACACTCGCTGCTTCCCGACTATCCATTATAGCCTTTTACTATCGCACTTTGGCGTCTCTGTAATGCGTCCATTTCTCCATGTGGCTACAGCGATCTGAACTACTTGGACCATATCTACTGTACATTATGGTGTTGGGAGCATTTCCAGCTCTTCAAAACCTGACTTGGCTTTACATACAGTTTCTCCCATCTATCCGAACTTGTTGGCCTATCTATACATTTTGGGACGGTACGAATAAGAGCTGCATTTCAATTCACAAGTTTTATGTCGGAGTCGCGATTCGTAGTATTGTGGAAGATATTGGCCTAATACTTCTACCAATGCGTTATATCTTGGGTTTGAACGTTCCAAACACATGCAAAGCTTTATTGTGCATGACCTTCGTCTTTGGTGGCTTGTAGGTGTGTTCCTCTGGTTATATATATGTTGCTCTCTGTTTTAATAACCTCATTTGTCAGTGCATGCTTTGCCACTATATGATGATGATGGCAAGACCCCCAATAACAATTCGAACGGGAGTCTCGGGCGTCTTCTGGGGAAGGTTCGAATTGCACAGAGACTGATAGCCCACCAAGACAAGTTTACGGGTATCCATTTCGCCGTCGGAAACTTGATTCCAAGACACACAAGACGAAACAGATTGCCTAAGACATTCCAAAACACGGCGGAGGTTAAGGGGCAAGGGTGCCTCCATCCCTCACTTAGCTCCGCATCCATTGCGACCGAAAAACACGTTGCGGGTATGGCGTCTCATATCCTATTTACACTCAGAATTCTAATGTCTTCTGGTTACTCTTGAGTTCCTTCATTATAAGCCAATATAAAACCTGTAGGTAGTAGCCTCAGGAAGAATAGTAATAATCGCTCACGGGAGCTAAGTTGAAAATTAATAACCGCTATCGTCAGCCTATATTGGGAACCCGTTTCAATGATTATCTCACCCTCAGAACGACGGGAACCTCTCGCCCTGATCCCACTAAAGTAGTGTTAACAAAATCCCGCCACAAATTGAGTACTTGTTAGCTACGGCTTACATGCTCAACAATGCAACCTTCGTCCCACCTGAAGCGATCGACAACTTCGCCAATTCCGCTGGCACCCCATATTGCCCCGGAATGTCGTGCGCAAGACCGTAATATTGATTGACGGCCAAATTGGACTCAAAATGTTCCATGCGGATTCAGAGCCATTTTTTGCCAGTGGGTTGTGGTTCTGGTTTCTACGTGAGCAATGAGCATGACGAGTGTGGACAAGGTCGCTCACAATATACCCGGCCGATATGTAAGTGAATGCTTCCGTTATGTTCTTTGTGACGATGAATGCGTTGGCAAATTCATTGAATCGCTGCTCTGTCTCGGCCTCACATGGTGGAGGGGCCAGCGGCTGGCAAGGCGGAGGAGGGAGAGTGGTGGTTTGTCTGATGCCAATCTCACCTCCTACAGGGCCGCCTGCAGCTTGAGCAATGGAAGCTGCGAGGAGTAAGATTGCATTGAGAAATCTCATTTTGAGATCTGATAGCATAAATGCAAATAATAATGAAGTGACCATAATGTTCAGGGCGATGATGGATTGGAAGGTGATCAACTGTCCAAGACAATCATACTTTTGAATTACCAAGCAACACTGCAGACTCATAAACCCAGTTCCTCATCCGAGGACTTTTGTAATCCTAGCGAGAGAGCTTGACCAAATGGGGTGTACCAAATTATGCCTCGGCCTAAGCTGCACAGAAGCCGAATGACGCAAGACTTCGGCTTCAGCTTCAACACGCGGTATAACTTCCCGTAAAGGCTGATAATGGAAAGTAACGAATCATGAGACGTTTAAGAAGTGGGTAGTATTAGGTTCAAAGGTGAAAGCCTTTGGCACGTCAACGGACCGTATAACACTTTACTACATCAGAGTTATGTACATTATTTCGGCGAGATGTGGGATAGAGAGTTCAATTTGCCTCCTGAAAAAGTAACTTGCCGACACCGGTTGCCGATACCCTCCTCAACCCTTTCCTCGGAGGGTAATCCTACCTTGGACCGCGATGCCTAGGGGGAGGCGTTCCAACCGCCGATCGTTTGGAACAGCTTGAGGACTCTGTAACTGGACGCCATTACCAGAGCGGCAATTGATGCCTGCGACACTTTAGACGGACTTCGTGATGAGGTTATTGTGAACCCAGATATGTACTACCTCGATTCAACAAGTGTAGTTAGAATGTCGGTAGACTGCATAAATCCAGATGGAGGAATAAAATTCACAAAGGACGCTGCCTAGATTGCCTCGGCGGCGTGGTTTTGTCCTAGGACCGAAGACAGCAAGTTTCTCAGGCACAGCCTCAGCCAAGCAGCAAACCCAAGTGGTTTAGCCAATACTGCCTAAATCTCACTAGTTAACTGCTCCTTAAGTTTACTGTTAATTTCAACCAGGTAGCTTGGCACTTTTATCCTACAGAATACCTTGGTTAATCTCTAGGGCTTAAGCCGCGCAGACTACAGGCAGAGATGTCCATTCATGAGCTTTATCTGCTGACGGCCGTCAAGTACATACAACGACCCTACCCTCCTATTCCTCATCATGCTGCACCGCCATCCACTTTGCACGTCTAAGTTTATCTCCAGTCTATGTGTCTACACTATGGTGATCTAAGTTGGGCACACCTTGCAGTGATGCTATCATCACTAACCCAGCGCTGCAAACTTCGGATCTTCAGGCGGACATCAGTCACACATGCTCATCAACGCCACCTCAGCGTTTACAGCAGGTTTACGAACCAACGACTACCCGATTAAATTGGACCTTGAAATTTTTGTCCCCCCTGCAACCGATATATAATAGCCATAAGCGTCCCTTAAACTTACCCCATTCATGTGGAACGGGTCCCAACATTGTCACTTAGAGCACGCAATAGCATCGAGAAAATCATTCACCCATCCTTCTATGACAAACATCCAGATTACATTTATGTATCCATGTACCAAAGGGTCTAATCATGCCCCCACGACAGCGACGAGATCCATTTCAACTTTTGCGCCAGCTGGGAGAGCTTTGACAAAAACACAGCCTCTCGGGGGCTTTGGATCCGGTATCATCTTGGCAAACGATGAGACATTAGCAAACTGCAAGTCCGTTGGTATCATGAGCTACAAGAGCTTACCTTTGAATATATGTCCGAGAACCCGCTGTAGTCAGATGGCTCCAGGAGATAGACGTTTATTCGAAGGATATTCTTTAAACTTGAGCCGGCAGCGACCAGAATAGCCTCGTGGTTCTTCAAAACTTGCTCCTTCAACGATAGTCAATCCTCAATTCCCAGACAGTGTAATGAGGACAGTGGGAGACTTACTGTCTGTTCTTCAATTGTAGTACCTACTATCTTTCCATTAGTGTCGAGTGGAATTTGCGCTGAGGCATAAACGAGGCCATTATCGAGAACCCGTGCATGGGCTATCGAGAAGAATGTGTATTAGCATAGTTGAAGGCCAGAGCCAGGCAGGGTGACCTACAAAAGTTCGCAGGAGCTTGAAACACATCCTGGCTAAAAACAGTCTTGAATCCGGAGGTCATTGTGGTACATTCAGTAGCTCGGGACTAATATGAGCCAGGCCAAAAATGAGCAGAGAGCGAGGAGTATTAAAGTCCAGGGGAATCGCATGAATACTGAGCCGAGGGAATGAAAATAACACTTAGCCGGCAAATCACAGTATAATGGCAGTGGTGCGGGCCAGGTTCCAGATACAGGTCGCCGGGGTTAAAAATGTCCTAAGATGGTTCGGTTCTGTATCAGGTATTTCCGCGGCAGACTATTCAGCCTCATTGACTACCCGGGAGTCAACATCTCAAACCGAAACCTCCACATGAACCTAAATTTATGGATAGACACAAAGTCGATAATGATTTATCAGGTGAAAAAGCATTGCCGTGACAAAGAGACAACCAACCACAACTGGATTTCTTTTTCATTTATCGAAGCAGTACTAATTCCAGGAAGCTCCGCACTTCGTGGCTACGAGGTATGTACTCGCATATACTGTCACTAGACCAAACAACTGATCCTTATTGTAGCTCAATCCACTCCCATCATAATAATCTCTCTCCTCTTATGGTCAGAGCCCACGAACGCCCACCTTGTCATACCAAACGCACGCACGCCGCCATGCAATCAGCATCCGACCAGCGCCTCATCTACTTTGTAGGCACGAATCTGGGCCACGCAGTCACCAACCAGATCCACGACGTCATTGCCCAAGATCTCTCTCTCAACTGGCGGCTTCGAGCAATTGATAGCCCGTCACTCCATGAGTTCTTGGGATACATGCGAGGGCACCAGTTCGGCGGTGCCGTGATTACCATTCCACACAAGATCGCCATCATGTCTCATCTAGACCTAGTCGATGACATAGGCTCTCTTTTGGGCGCCTGCAACAACGTATACAGATCACCTGGAGGACTCCTCGTGGGCACCAACACTGACTGGATCGGAGTGCGCGACTCGCTAGTGCAATTGGTCAAGCAGCACAGCCCAAGTAAAGTGGCAGAAACTGTCAGCGATGGTGCAACTACCCCTGGAGAGAAAATGCCAGCATTTGTCGTCGGTGCTGGGGGTGCTGCAAGGGCTGCGGTATATACTCTATATTCTGAACTCGGCGCAAGCATGATCTATATCATCAATCGGGACGATCACGAAGTCGAATCTTTGGTCAACGACATAACGAAGGGGTATAAGAGGTCGTCTCTCGTGCCGCCGGCTATAGTTCATTTAAGAAACCTGGATGAAATGTCAAGAGTGGAGGGTGCATTTTACGGCGTAGGGACAGTACCTGACATCGAGCCCAAGACCCCAGAAGAACTGGCCGCCAGAGACGTACTTGATAAGCTTCTCAGCAAGTCACAGGGCGTCTTCCTCGACTTGTGCTATAAGCCTCGTGTAACTAGAAACATACAGTTAGCAAGACAGAAAGGTTGGACTACAGGAGATGGAGGACAAGTAGTAGGATGGCAACTGAAGGCCCAGTGGACGCTTTGGGCCGGAAGGAAGACGAGCGAGGCAATTGACCTACACAGGATGATTCGGACTGTTCACGAGATAGTTGAGACCCTCCCTTAGTAGGTGTAGTAGTGTTCATGCACCCTTTTGTTCAAATGCATACGATTGTTCAGAAGCTTTCTCTTAAGAACATGAAGCGTAGATGCACGGTGCAATATGTTGCATGAGTCTCCAAACCTGGCGGTCGTGTCACTAGCAGTGGTAGGTAGTCCGACATGTGTCGCGCATAGTACCACTACAGGCCTAGTCGTAATCACCGGTTGTCGGTTATATGGGCCCGGGTCGCCGGAGTAATGATTATGAGGAGACAGACCCCGGGCCTTAAGCTCAGCCGGGGCTCAAGTCCGGGGGAAACATGGGGAAAGTGGACTGGGATTAGAGCTAATATCAGCACAAAGAACCTGGAGCTAATATCATGGTAGTAGTATAAAATATGTTATCTTGACCTCGTCTAATTTATCATTTCCCACTCACTTTTAACTTAAATTGTTTCACATTTCAAAAGACATTTATCCATTACCTTGCCAGAATCGCTGTCGCCAACGATGGCTCGTATCAACGGACAGACCAGTGACGCACCCCGTGAGGTCCACAACTGGAGAATCTACGCCCTGGCTATATGCGCCTCTATGGGGTCAGCCATGTTCGGGTATGACTCCGCCTTTATCGGGGGAACCATGGCTCTTCCATCCTTCCAATCCCGCTTCGGCCTCAGTGACGTCTCCGGAACGACCCTCGCCTCCTTGAAAGCGAACATTGTCAGCACATTCCAGGCGGGATGCTTTTTGGGCGCTATCCTTTGCCATGGAGCCACTGAGAGACTGGGTCGGAAGTACACCCTTGTGGCATGTGGAATCATTTTCGACGTAGGCGTCGTCTTGCAGTTGGTTTCATCTGGTGCGTAACCTTTCTTGGATGAGTTTGGGTATTGTTCTATACATCGTAAACTAACTGATACCTCTCAATAGGTCACATTGGGTTCATCTATACCGGGAGAGCCATCACCGGACTCGCTGTCGGCGCATCTTCCCTTCTCGTGCCTGTTTATATATCCGAATGCTCGCCTCCCGCTATAAGAGGAAGAATGGTAGGTATCTTTGAGATATTCCTCCAGGTGTTCCAGGTAATCGGTTTCTGGATGAACTACGCCGTCAATATACATCAGCCACCTACATCGAATAGCCAGTGGCTCATTCCGTTCGGCTTTCAGCTTTTACCAGGCACTGCGCTTGCCTTGGCCATGCTCACACAACCAGAGAGCCCACGCTGGCTTATCAAAAGTGGTAAAATGTCACGGGCAAGAGAAATCCTTTCTAAAATTCGGAATCTTCCCCTAGACCATCCTTGTATTCAGGAAGAAGTGCAGAGTGTTGAGTGCCAGCTCGAGAATGAGACCCGAGGCACCTTAGGGCAAACTCGAGGATGTCTTGGCATGTGCCGGGAGTTGGCTGCCCCCGGCGTCAGGAATAGGCTGCTGCTCGGCATGTCATTCATGATGTTGCAGAATCTGGTGCGTCTCGGATCCCAACTTCTTCTCCATTGGTCCCATACACGAAGAAGTACTGATACATAGATGAAATTACAGGTTGGAGCCAACGCAATTAATTATTACTCCCCCAGCATCTTTGCTTCAATCGGACTCTCTGGCCGCAGTGTAGGGCTGCTGGCTACAGGTGTCTACGGTATAATCAAAGTCGTCGCGACATCATTGTTCATAAGATTCATTGTCGACCGTTTCGGGCGCCGTGCTCCCTTGCTCATTGGATCTGCTGTGGCATTTACTAGTATGCTATACCTGGGCATCTACTGCGCAGTGTCTGGCGCTTTCAGTGGTGGAGCATCTCAAAGTGCTGGGGGGTATATCGCGGTTGTTTTTGTTTACATCTATGCAATTGCATTCTGCTGCTCCTGGAACAGTATCGCCTGGATATACTGGTACGTAACTCCTTGGCTAGTTTCTACGGTGAACGTCGCGAAAGGAACACTATTGATAACCATTGCACAGCGCCGAGATCTTTCCTCTGGGCGTACGTTCAGTCTGTTTAGTAGCAACCACCTGTTGCCAGTGGCTCGGCCAATTCATCGTCGTGTACTCGACACCATATATGATGGAAAACATTAAATGGGGTACCTTTATCTTTTTTGCAGCCTTCATTGTCGTCGGTATTTTCTTCGCCTACTTCCTTGTACCAGAAACGGCCAGATTGACGCTTGAGGACATGGATATTCTGTTCTCGACAAAGGGGTCTGCTAGGCACAAGAGGCGCGCCGTCGATGCTATACTTCAGAACCGTCAACAGAACGACGAGCTCCATGAGGACTTCAAGGTAGAGGACCCTGCAAAGTCGCACCTTGAGCCGACTTCCAAGCACGTTGAAGAGTCTAGGCTAGGAGTAGCCAGGTCATAGGTTGTGCAGCTTGACACCCTCTCATGGATCCGATGCTCTCGTTATCCAGTCATCTAATAAGTCCTGGAGGATATCTATATTCGTCTCTGGCTGTGTCGAAGGATCAGGGTTGGTCGGATTCGTTGACACAGCGTCCAAACGCTCATTCGCAGATGAATGTCGCACTCCACACCCAGGGCGAACGAAGCCTAATTTATCCATAAAGTCCATGAATTGCTTGGGATCGCTACTATTGATATTATCAGCAAATGAACGACATATCTCGTTTCGGAAAGCGCCGTGTGGAATGGGGTTGGTGAGGTTAGCAGTTGGGCACTTTTTCAATATCAGCAAGTTCCATACGTACTCCATATAGTTAAGTAACCCTAGTGATGCTAGATCGGCACTGCCTTCAAAATGCGAAATGCTCATATCTTCCGTTAAGTCCATGTCGAGTCCAATGGATGTAGGACTCCCTAACTCCACCCCAGCTGTGTTTGTGGTGAGCTCGCTGGCCTCGCCCTCTACCGAGGGCCTATCGACAACATCTGCACTATCTATTGCGTCATCTTCATCTACCTTGGTGGTATCGTAATTATTTGGGAACTGGGTCTTAGTCTGACCTCTTGCTTTCTGATTCTGGCCTGAAAAAGAGCGGAATGATGTGAGGTTTGCACAGAATACATTCTTGTCCTGTTGGCTCGATGTCCAGTCTTCTGATGGCCGAGCAAGCTCTATGATGAGATCCATGAGTGGATTAGAAAACTCATTTCCGTATTGAGCTGCATGTATTTGCAGTAGCCTGTCAATACAGCTTGATGAAGTGGCAAGTCGATGTGATGCGGCATCCATCACAGAAGCTTGGATCGTCTGCTTTGTCAATGGTCCGTTAAAGGACAGAGTCTTATGGCACGAGAAGCTGACAAATGAATGATATGCCAGATTTAGGCCCAACGTATAGGGAGCCGAGTCCTTTGGATAGTCAACGGATGGTAGGTCATTGATGTCCCAAATCATGAGGTCCTTGAGATGATCAGGGAGATCACAACTCCAGCCTTTAAAACTGGTGCATAGCGACTGGTAGGCAGATATCACGGTGCTGACTCTGGCGCTGTCAAATTCGCTATCTGGAGAGGAACAGTATAGCGTAGCACTTGAAAGAAATGTGTTAAAGATGTATACGAGTCGAATAAGTTGATTGTAGGTAGATGCAATCCTTGCAGGGGCCTTTTGACTCATTGGCTCGCCGGGAAATGCCCAAGTATCCCACTCCTCCCAATCGTCTTCTTGGATCGATGGAATTGAGCAGTTATGAGACCTAAGCGAAGGTAATAACCCGAGCTTGGAAGCCAAGAGTGTGTCTAGTAAGAAGCACGCTGTCCAGGCTCTCTGCTGTTGCTTGGTACCCCAAGCAACACTGTTATCTCCGCCCTGGAGCGGCCGTGTCCTATCATACAGTTTCCGACGGATTGACCAGTCGCAAAGCACTGTGACGACTTCACGGCCTAGAACCCAAGAGCGGTCACGTACCAAGTTCAAGGCAAACAAGAGCAAGGACAGTATTCGTGACACTGAACATTCCAAGTCGACACTCGATAATGACACCAGCTCCGCGACATAGGCGTACGAGCGCAACCGAATATTGTTCTGGGGATCTTTATGAGCTAGTGCACAGGAAGACCAAACCATTGATAGTTTCTCGTGGGACTGAGGACTCTGTTGTTGATCGGTGGTAACGTTGCGCCCGTTGTGGAAGAATTGTAATATATCGATTTTTTCAAGCAAGGGTATTACACTGTGTATATTGGTGAAGTAACGACGCAAGAGTACAGCTCCGTTTTCTGGAAGCTGGTCTTTATCAAGAGGTACTGGATTACGCAGCAATGATGAGAGAAACAACACGATATCGATATCTGGTCCGCCGCCCTCGTTTGGAGGTAATAAAGGGAACGGTCTCCTCGTTGCAGGTCGCAAGTTAACTCGATCAAGGCCTTCGATGTCTGGAAGGAAATTTTGAAGATTGGGAAGTGCACACGAGTCTAGGGGCGGTGACTGTGGAGTAAAGCTAAGTGTTAGAGCGGCAGAAGAGTCTTGTCTTGTGGGCCTATATGTCAGCGCCGGAATATTCCCCTGAAGGGCCGGGCTTGCCGCAGGCGACGAGATATTTTCTCGACTTGTCTGGGTTGCTTGCGCCTTGTCCATATCATCGATAGGCCTTCCAAGATTACTCTGTGAAGTCTCCAATCCTAAGCTCACAACAGAAGTTTGTTCAGCTACCAGTCCCCCAAAGCTGTGACAGAGTGGGGAGTTCCTCCAAACTCCCTGGTAATGATCGTAATCAGCTCTGCTATCAGCTTCCAGACATTCCAAGGCACTTTTGATCGCCCCTTCGATGTCGGTCACTTGAGAAAGGAGATATCCCAGCAAGAACTCGGTCGTCGCCTGATGCCGTAGAAGATGCTGGAGTTGTCCGGCAGGAACTCCGCGCTTTCTACTACGTTGCGGATAGTCACAGGCAGCGCCGTATAAATTGCAGGTGGAGCACTGAGGTTCCGCACCATCGCACTTGATTTTCTTGGTGCGGCAGAAGTTGCAGGCGAGCGTGACGCGGCGGCGCTTTGTTATGCGGGTGTCGTGCCCGATTTCAAGTGAATTGTCGTCCATGTGTCGTGCAACTCTGGGTATGCACTCAGTATGGGTTCAGGGAGAGGCACCTGTCACCAGAGAAGAGATAATGTGAGTTCGAGGACAGTCAATGCCTCGTTGTCTTGTGGAACCTAGATCTGAATCATGATCGACACATTAGGCGTGTACCTGGCGTCACGACGCTTGCCTGATTGGACATGGTGACCTCGGCTTTTCTCCCGGCAAAATCTATACCCGAGCGTCATCACTGCTATTAACAGTCTAGGGTGGTCTCATTTGTCCTCTAGTTCCGATCTCGTATCAAGAACTTGAATCTATGCGGATGGGATTGTTGAGCTTGAGCTTAAGTGTCTAGAATAGCATTTTCCCCCAACAATCAAGCTTCCTTACGTCAGGATCAGACATTGATCTCGCCCTCTCAACAATACACAGTCTTATTTCTACACGCAAGCCATGCTTCTCAACAAAGGTCCCAGATACAGAGATGGTGCGTCGATTGCACTCGTAGGGTTACCCGGTGCTGGCAAATCGACCCTCGGTGTCATTGCTTCTACATCTCTCAAGATGAGACTGGTCGAAACAGATCGATGTTTCTGCACGATGACTGGGTTAACAGCAGTAGAATTTCTCAAGAAACACGGAAAGGAAGCCCTTCAAGCCCGTGAGACAGAAATACTACAGCATATACTTGAGAAACACGCCTCCAACAGCATCATTGTCGTGGCCACCCGAACGACCGATATACGAGCTTGCCGGGGCCTTATCCAACGGTTCTCGGGAACGCATCCTGTCATACACATATTGAGGCACCAAGACCAGGTTGCGCAGCATCTGCAAGGTCGAATAAGTCGGCGAAATGTTCGAAAGATGTATGATGTTGCAGTTCCGCATTATCGGTCGTGCGCAAACTTTGAGTTCTTCGTCTCTGGCGCTTCGCCAGATTATCTTACCTGCCGCACAACATCTGTCCCGTCATTTCTATCTCTGAAGGGTGTTGAGCGTGACTTTCTTGGATTCTTACGATTCATCCACGGACAACAGCGACACACTGGGTTTCTGTTACCTCCTGAGGATACTGAACTCTCTCGTATTCTCGTGGTTCCATTCCCCCTACAGGGACAGTCGTTGCAGCTAGAACAAGTCCACAGCGTTCACGCCATTCAACTGCGCCTCAGCTTCTCATCTACTCTCAATACTGATTGGAGTACTCTCCTCAATCATATCTCTTGCATCTCTGCGAGCGTCCGGGCAGGATGCGGCTACCCACTTGCTTTCTGCGTCAGCCAGGCATTTGATCCTCTCACGGGAAAGCTGAAAGAAGAAGCCAGATATTTCGCACTTCTCACACACGCCATCTCGCTGGGATTCGAATACTGCTATTTGGACCTTCACGCCCCTCGCCGCAAAACTGTGGAACTGGTGAAAAGAGCCGCCACGACCCGCATCATAGGCACCTGGCACAACCACTCTAGGGTTACCGGTTCAGTGTCTGGTGATTGGTGGACAAGCCTGGACTGCATCTCAACCTATAGGATGGCTGTTGATCTGGGATGTGCTGTAACGCAGCTAAGTTCTGGACCGGCAAGAGGGTTGGAAGATGACTTTTCCGCAATCGCGTTCGCCCAGAGTCTACGTCAGACGGCCGCACCTGGACCAACACGCATATCTGTATTCAATACAGGAGATAGTGGCAGACTCTGTCGGGTTCTGAATCGTGTCTTGACACCGGTTGTTCTGTCCACGGACAAGAGTACTACGGCAAATGCAATGGGGTTCATGGAAGAAGACCCCGAACTCGATGGCATCATCACTCTACAGCAAGCGCAAGAAATGAGCAGCTGCACGTTCATTTCAAGCAGTCTCAGATTCTGTAGCTTTGGCTCTGTCATAACGCATTCCATAGCACCGTCTGTACATAACGCTGCTTTTGCCGCACTGGGGCTTTCGCATCGTTACGGGGTTACAGAATCAGACGACTTAAACCAAGCTTTGGCTTTCATGTATGGTAGCGATTTCGGTGGACTAGCATGCGCAAATCCATACAAGCAAAGCATGATTTCCTTGTTGGATGAAATCTCTGATCACGCTCGTGCAATCAATGCTGTGAATACAGTCTACCCACGCCGAACGCCGTCCAGGGATGAGCCACTGCTTTGCGGCGAGAACACAGATTGGATTGGAATAGTTTCTTGCATCAAAAACTCTCTGAGCCCAATCAATACTGTGACGTTGAAGACGTCAGCACTCGTGGTAGGTGCCGGAGGAATGGCGCGCGCCGCTATCTATGGCCTCCTACATTTGGGCGTCACCACAATCTTCATCTATAACCGAACAGTAGAAAAAGCTGAGATGCTAGCATGGCATTTTAGCCATATCGCTGAGACACTTGGTGAGAAGCTGAGAAGCACGGACAGGATGAGGCCGACAGAAGAAAGGCACTGCTGTTTTACGATAGTCCGATCGCTCAACAATGCATACACATTCGATGATGAAGTATGCCCCCCATCCATAATCATAAATGCTCTTCCTGATGGGGAAAAGGAGCCCGTTTCCTCCGCTCTTGACTTACCATTGACGTGGTTTAGCCGTCCTACGGGTGGGGTCTATATTGAGGTTTGTCATTCTACCCTAGGAGAGTAAGATCAGGCATGATGGTTCACAGGTCTAACTGATAATCTTCCAGACTGCTTACAAAATACAAAATTCCGTATTACAGGAAAAGGTTTGTAGTCTAGAATTAGGCAATTGGGTATATGTAGGTGGAAAGGAACTTTTCGTTGAGCAGGGACTCCCTCAAATCGAGTTGTGGACTGGAATGCTTGCCCCACGGAGGATAATGCGAGAAGCTGTCAGCTTGGAAACATGAATTGTAGAAGAAGTGGGAATGTGAGCCATGCTCGTAGCACCAATGTCCATATTATAAATACAAGGGTGATAACCCTCGAGGCATATTAATTTCATGGGCATCTTGACAGAATTTGATCTCGACGCCAAAGAGGACAGCGGAACTAAGATTATGATTTAAGAATGCACCTTGGGACGCAATTCCGGTACTTAAAGGGAGTGTTCTTGCCAGCAGTCAAGGCTACCTTCTGGGAGGAAGAGAGACTCTCGAATAGGGATCTGTTTATTATCTTTCCCTACTATAAAGCTATACTCCTTCCCTATATCGGGCTCAGTAGCCCAGAATCTTGTTTACCTCAGACACTAGACTCTCTTTCTCCTTAGTTGTCTCTGAAGTGCTGAAAGGGCTTAAACCCATCGCGCGATTTCCAAAGTCACTGAGAATGTCCTTGGTAGTGGCCCTGTCAGAGAACTCGGACTCTCCGGTACCACCGGGGAAGTCAGGGGGGGGGAATTCCCTGCAGGAAGGCGTCCCTTTGCTGCGCGACGTAGTGCTGAGAATAGTTAGCAAAAGGCTCCTGTCGAAGTGCATAAAACGGCATACCGCGTTGCTGGGAGTCAATGGGACCGATGGGATATAGAACACGCAAGCATCCACATCGCCTGCGTTGTTGTTCTCTGTGCCGTGGATAGTGTCCGCGCTCCAGAACACTGCACAAGTTAGCATTTTCCCGCTCTATTTCAAGTGGACCAATTAACGAAACCCACCGATGTCACCTGGCTCAACAGTAGGATATGGGATCATGGTCTCGCTCAGTCGGAGGTGAGGGTGGTGGTCGGGGTTGTGCTCCTGCGCTGTTCCAGGGTTGGCACCGTGAAGGAAGACGTTGCCATCGTCATCATCGAGAGAGAACTTCCACCCATCCAGGCAACCGTTTCTAGTAGGCTTGAAGAATGGTCGAAGCATCCAGTAGGCTGTAGAAGGCTGCAGAATAGGATGGACAACCAGTGTTCCTAATCTTGTTAGCGACTCTTTCATCTATTAAACCTTGTATAAGTACCTTGTTGAGGTCCATGGCGAGATAGTCCGAGCCAACCCTGGAAGGTTCGGAACACGGAACATCCTCCTGGTCCATCGTACATGTTCATGTTGGCGTCAAGCCGACCAGTGAGATCCCATGGGTTATACTCGCTCCACTGTATAAAGTCAGCTACGCTCCGGCTTCAGAAGCTTCCATCATTATCGTACCTTTCCTTGGAAGATCTTTCGGTAGACGTGGTTGTAGGATTTGTCCTCCCACCTTTCAACACCTCCGCCATCTACATGGGGAGAAAGCGCAAATTGGGTATCTCCAGGGGGACGAATCTGAACTCGGTCGCAGTATGAGAGGGGAGTGTTAAGATCAACTGTCAAAACCAGGTCAGCTCTTGTATCAGCCCAAGTTGTATTAGAGTGTGCTTACTCTTTTGATCAGCGTCAGCAGTATAGAACTGGTTCATCCACGTCTGCGTAGCAAGCATGTTGGGGTGCGATCGGGCCTTAACCTGGGATGGACTCCAGTAGGACTCATAGACAACCTAACAAATGGAGATTAGACTCAGTTTTTAAAAAAAAAACGAGTAATTCTTGGAGTCCAACCTTCTTATCGGAGTCCGCAGGGAAACCCTTGAAGGCATGTCTCGAGAAGTAACAACGGACATCTTCAAGAAGCGCTTCGGCAGAGTCCTTGGGCATGACGCCCCTGACAACAGCGACACCAGTCCTTCGAACAGCCTCAATGCTGGAGGAGGGTACAGTGTTGGCTTGGATATCGGAGAATTGGACCTGAGGAATGATCTGTTGTTTTATGTTCTATTAGCACCGAGTCTTAGAAGTCTAACCTTATTGAATGTCTGAGGAGTTATTTAACTAATATTGAAACGATCGGGGACTCAATTACAGTCCAAATCGAAGATTCTGACATTATATTTACAGTAGAGGATAGTTATAGTTGGTCCTAACCGTCAAATTGATCATCAACCCAGAAAAAAGACTCCCCTTCCTGCCACTCGCAATAATGGCCGAGTCTTTGGTTGAATTTATTCTACCTTCTCCCCCTATATTCAGGCATATAAAAATATCATTTTCCCTTCTTCAGGACATCATTAACTAACTAATGACTTCTTATTCTAACCTAACCGTAGTAGATATCGTTTTTTATTAGGGAAATCCCTTCTTCTTAACCGGGCGAGGAGGGAAGTTAATAAACGAGGCGGTAAGTCTGTCTGACCTCGAAGTATTCGTTATCATCGAAATCTTCAGTTACATCTATATAGCCTTATTAATATCTTTAAAAATCGCTGTTCTTTCGTATATACATATATACCATATTAATAAATGCACTCCTTAAATTAGAAGTCATTATAACCGTAGGAAGTTGAGATATTGGCAAGTTAATAAGGAAATCCGAAGGAGGGGAAGGATAGTGGAGGTTAGGTTCGCAAATTGGTAGTAACCACATACAGTTAGAAACTGCGGGTCCATGCAGTAGCTTGGACCCACAGGCGCTACCCAATTTCATGAATTTGTACGGTATTATCTCGCTCAGCCGGGTGACCACGTCACTAAGGCCATTCTTGTGGCTGGCATTTGGTTGGCTCAGCCCCAAGCCACCACTTGTATAACCCAGCCAAGGCAGACCTCGAGGCGAGAGCCAAGGCATAAATATGATTCTCATATAGGATGAGCGAGAAGCTTAAGGTGAGATATCGAAGACTAGTATCTGTATCTGACTTGTAAGCGCTATCCTCCGTTTGAATCAGTTTACATTATCCCCTTATTAGCTAAAGACTCAGCCATTTTTCACAGCTCATTGAAAAGGCATCATAACCTGCAAGCCTGGTCATATACTTCATTCGTAACCCTACTACTACTACTATACTAAGGGTTATACATAATTTAGTAAACTATACAATTCTCATCCGTGTGCCAATCCCCTATTATTATTACTTTTATAAAATTACCTTAAGTAATTAGGGATATAATATTATAACCAGAGCCCTACTTAGAATAATTTATATAGTAATCTATAATACTAATATTTATAAGGCTATAAGGATAGAAAAAGGGCATTTAATTAAACCAATACTTAAGCCTCCTTTAAATACTTAATAATCGAGAATAAGTCTTATAACCTTATAACTAGCCACCTTAGCTTAATTATATTTATTAAGAAAATAGTATACCCTTACTATTATATAAGAAGTAACTTATTAATAGTTATTATAAAGTAAGAAATTTTTTTATTTTTTTTCCTTATTAGCCTTATAAGGCTATTAAGCTTTTAGCTTTTCTATAAAGGCTTAAATAGTAAGACCTTTATAATAAGCTATTATCTTAGAAGTTAATATTATATAAGGTTTATTTACCTTAATAGTATAATTACCTTAACTAAGTAGTATTAATATTATATCTTAGTAGCTAGGTTAACCCTTCTATAAT
>JAAVUB010000716.1:0-15374 GCA_014898885.1 Fusarium lyarnte (nom. inval.)
AGGAAAGCGTATCATCGTGTCTGAGAACCATCGCCATCAACCTCATGCTTGCTTACCGTCTTTCTCTGCGTTCTCTTCTCACATCACTCAGCAGAGTCACCACGAATCACCAGAATCTTCGAGCTTCTTCGACGGCTCTCGACAGAATGTCTGCCCCTTATACTCCCCAGGACGTTCAAGCCGTAGCGAACGTGGTGCGTGCTTTGGACAGTGCTCGAAAGGACAAGAAGCGCGGCGGATTCGCAGTCAAAAAGACAACGTTCGATGTTAAAGGATCAGCGGATGGCATCCAAGTCGACTCCTGGCGCTTGCAAGATTGGGATTACAAGCGACGTGATTTGCCCACATATGCGCGCGGCCTATTCACTACCAAGACACGAAGAAACGAGCCAGAAATTGCCGTGAGAGGCTACGACAAGTTTTTCAATGTGAACGAGGTTCATGAGACCAAGTGGGAGAACATCTTCACACGGACCCAAGGCCCCTACGAGTTGACACTCAAGGAAAACGGCTGCATCATTTTCATTGCCGGATTGGAAGACGAGACATTGATTGTGTGCAGCAAGCACTCAACTGGTGACCGAGATGACATCCAAGTCAGCCATGCTAGCGCCGGAGAGAAGCGCCTAGAACAACAATTGGCTGCCGTTGGCAAGACGAAAGCAGATCTTGCACGAGAGCTCCGCAAGAGGAACGTGACTGCCGTAGCGGAGCTTTGTGATGATCAATTCGAGGAGCACATCTTAGCATACGGTCCAGATAAGGCTGGGCTATATCTCCATGGTATTAACCTCAACCTACCCGAGTTCGCCACCTACCCTAGCCGTTTCGTTCAAGAGTTTGCCGATGAGTGGGCGTTTCGTAAAACGGGTCTTATCACAATGGACGACATCCACCAAGTCAAGGCTTTCCTCGAAGAAGTAGCTGAAACTGGAGCACACGATGGTCGCGATGTCGAGGGTTTCGTTATACGTTGCAAGATGTCCCACGACCCTTCTACACATCCATATCGCGACTGGTTTTTCAAGTACAAGTTTGAGGAGCCATACCTGATGTACCGCCAGTGGAGAGAATGTACCAAGGCTTTGATTGCTGGAAAACAGCCAAAGTTCAAGAAACACACCAAAATCACCGAGGAATACCTGCTTTATGCCCGAAGACGACTTGCCGCAGACCCGAAGCTGGGAAAGGAGTACAACAACAACCACGGTATCATTGCTCTCCGCGATGACTTCTTGAAATTCAAGAACATAAACGGCGCAGATGCAGCTAATATAGGAGAGCTGGATCCCCTTGTAATGACAGAGGTCACTCGTGATGTTATTCTGTGTCCTATTGCCACCATTGGTTGTGGCAAGACAACCCTTGCTATGGGACTCTCGCACCTTTTCGGCTGGGGTCATGTTCAAAATGACAATATCTCTGGCAAGGGCCGGCCTCCACGCTTCACAAAGATGGTGTTGGATGAACTCAAAGACCACCCAGCTGTGATTGCAGACCGAAATAACGCACAGAGACACGAACGGAAGCAGATCATCACGGATGTGAAGCTCCAGCATTCTTCTGCCAAGCTTGTCTGCATGAACTTCAAGCATGATGAAGAGTCAATCGATGAGATAAGGCGAATTACCCAGGAAAGAATTATTGCCAGGGGGGATAACCACCAGACTATTCATGCAGCAAGCGATAAGGAGAAGTTCATTGGTGTAATGGAGGGCTTTATCAACCGATATGAAGCCTGCAATCCGCACTCTCGACCCGACGATGGCTTCGATGCTGTAATCGACCTTGATCCTACAGCTAGCAGCCGGCAGAATCTCGAAACTCTTGTTACACAACTCCACAAGCTGTTTCCAAACCTTATCAAAGAGATTCCCTCTGCTGCAGCCTTTGACGGTGCGATGGATTATGCCCTCGGTTATAAGCCAGATTTCAGGCACGATATACCTGACAGGGGCAAAAAGAGTTACCCCCAACAGCAAAAACCTAAAGTTCAGAAGCCAAGAAAGATGGAATACATGTCTGTGGGCATTTCGACCCAGGAAGTCAACCATGCTCTTGAGCAAGCCTTCAGAGCCACCTCACCTGCAACTTCGCGGCTTTATACACAACTCAAACAAACACGACGCATACAGCCAAAATTCCATGTTACTTTGCTGCACAAGGCCGGCAGTAAGGAGCACCCTGAGCTCTGGCAGAGATACGCTGCGCTGCAGAAAGAAGCGGAGGCTGCTGGCGACCCTGAAGGGAAAGTTGGTGAATGCGATGTCATGCTCGAACGAGTAAGTTGGCCCAAAATCCGTGAGCTCTACAGTAACTGACCGGAAATAGGCTGTGTTTGATGACAGGATCATGGCTATTGTGGTTCGCCTAGCAGACCAGAATGACCAATGGCAGTGTGTAAACCGTGTTGCTCACATAACGGTCGGAACTCGAGATGATTCCGTAAAGCCCAAAGAAAGCAATGACCTCCTGGCAAGGTGGCTGGAAGTGGGTAGTTCCCCAGAAACCAAGATTAGAGAGGTTGTATTCGAGGAGAGGCCTACGCTCAAGGGTACAGTGGCACCTGTGCTTAACAAGTTTTAGAGGAGTGAGATGCAAGGGTTGAGTATGCAGTGATAGATTTTCAAGAAGCACTAGCATGGTTTGAGAATACGGACTCTGCAGAGTCCATCCTCACGGGTTCAAAATATACTGCGAAACCTAAATAAGATACTTCAGTTTTGTCTCCCCATGGTTGAAAGTAAGCTCAAATACGTTGAGCGACTTTGAAGTGTTGGAAAGATGGTCTTCAGGAACTGGATGTATCAGCTGAATTTCAAGACTTGAGAGCCAAGGCTGAAGGCGCTTGATTTTCTAGAACAATTCAAGTGTGCCAGAAGGGGCTTGAGCATATATATTGATATGATAAGACAGAAGGTTGGCTTCTAGCAAGAGGTAATTCTATGGCCAGTCCCGAGCTGCGAAGGGGTATTGTGAATAGGACTAGATGGACAAACCTCAAAAAACAAAACAATACAAGCAGCGCGTGCAACTCAATTATGCATTACTCATCATCAAGGAATCGACTAGCTAGGGCACCGAAAAATGGCACCTCGAATCTAAGAAGTCTATTAACAACGAGACCAGGATGGACTGGGGGTTCCGCGTACCTGTCGAGTATCTCTGCATCCTTGTAAGCTCGTAAAGTGAGAACAGCGATTAAGGCAATGTCGCAAAGAAAAAGGAGCCAGCTCAGGAACGTTGACCATGAAAATATAAGATGGAAGACCATAATGGTTGTGAATAGCAATGCAGATTGCCAAGCATGAAACCTAGTACGAGTGTCAGAAAACGAACATACATTGGCCAACGTTTCGACAACGGCCATAAAGATGCAATCGTACCTCACATAGTCACTATTCCGCTCCAAGATCAACAGTATAATCGCACCCAGTGGTGGAAATGCGACATATGCTAGACAGGCTTCGTAATCCAGGCGCATTCCTAAGCTTGTGTCGAACTCGCTGACTTCGGCAGCAGGATAGGTACCAGGCATTGTGCTTGATCCACCGAAAGCGCGGTTATCAGGACTAATGGCCGCCCAGCCGGCCGACTGGCCATCAAAACCGCTCCATCCTCTTTGTGGCTGTGGGTGCTGAAGCGGTGGAGGAGAGGCGACGGGTGAAAACGATCGTCTGGCATCGTAGGATGGTCGAGGTGAGGCATAGTCGGGAGAGGTCACACGTGAGTGCTCCGGAGGAGATGATTGATAAGGAGCGAAGTCCATGTTGTGTGTGTTGAATTATGTTGCTGATTCGACGTAGACAGTTGGGGCAGGTGAATCGAATGACGATAGAACGGTAGACAGGCCGTGACCGAGCTCCAGCAACTACCCGTCACCTTGTTTTCCCTTTTTTTTTACAACTTTATGATGCCTTGGAGAAAAGCGGTAACCTTGACGTGCTGTTGTAAAGTGGGTTGCGACTGTTGAGTTGATCAAGAGGCGGGGCGGTGATAGTATGTCAAGGTTGTTCTTGGGTAAGGTTGGAGTTAACTCTGGCGTAGCTACCTCAGGTACTCTGTAACTAGAGTACCTGCATATAATAATAGTAGCTTTCAGCCACACACTACGGATACAGCCACAGAGGTTGCCAAAAAGGCCCTGACAAGGGTAGGTTATCGCCTGGAGCGATTCTGCCTTTTGTCCAAAGCAACAGAGTAGGTATTTACCAACATTTGCTTCTGTAATCAATGACAAAGTGTCGTAGAATGTGTCTTTGCCGGAAGAACTCTCGATCTAGCCAGCTTTGACATTGCAGCGATCCAATATGCTGTTGGTACATCTACACATACATGGCCTTTGCAAGGCGTCTTAGTTGTACATCGTATCTCAAAACCTCCTGAGCTTCTATGTTCATTTGCCATCCTTTTTGTCGCCCTTGGTCTCGTCTTCTAGCTGGCCCTTTCTGCCTTCCAGAGCCAGCCACAAGCTTCGGCTTCCGCCCTCCAGGGTATTGGTGATGCCCAATCCGACGCCTTGGAGCATGGCCACCAACTGGCCCCTCAAGCCTTCCAGGCCGCCCTCAATACCGCCAACCCAGTTGATACCAGATTGGTCAAAGATCTTGCCTTCAACGCGGCCACCGACAAGTAGTAACTTAGCAAGACCGCTTTGGCAGATGGGATCGTGAAAACCGGGGTTCTTCTTCCTCGAAGGAGCCGAGAATTTACCCGGAACAGGTGCCAGAACACTCAATGCTGCAGCAAGATGGGCCGGAGACACGGCAGGGAGAACCAATGCAGCCAAAGGGCCAACCATTACTGGCTCGATCTGAGCGTAGCTTGAGTCCTCGGGTACTTGGGCATTCTTGATGGATTCGTAGGCAGCTTCGGAAAGATCATGCACAACAGGACCCCGCACTGTTCTCGTTGTCTTCTCCGACACAGCAGCAGCTTCAGGGTTGTAGAACTCGACAAGCTTGAGTGCCACGCGCAGCATGTTGGTTCGCACCACCTGTAATTGGACTAATGGGGTGATATCGACAGGTTCAACACCAGGAATCGCATTGGGCCTGGGAACTGTGGAAAGAGCCTTCTTCAGCTCTCGCCGCACTGCAGCCCACTCTACGGCCGTCAAATTGCTATGTTGAAAGAATAAGATCAAGGGAGTCGTTCGGAGGAGTGATGTGTAGGTTCGAATCAACTGGCTCTTTCTCGTCTCAACAGGTCGGGCGCTGGGAGGTTTGGTAATGGGAGCGTGGTCGATTGGCTTTCGAACCTCAGTAATCGAGGCCGAATAGTTTAGCGACGTCGAAATACTGCGAAGAGTCGTTGTCCATGGCCTGTGAGAGAGGTGTGATTCTCTGCATAATTGACGCAGACAGGGCGACGCAGCCCGTGATATTCGTGAAGCCATATTTTCTAGCTATGGGGCATGTCAGAGCCGAGTATAAGCCATTCGAGAGTTAATGCTGTACATACATGAGATTGTCTGTCTTCCTGGCTCCAGATCAAAAATTCCACAGGCACTCACAGCCACTACAGGCCAATTGCGAGAGAGTTTCGATCTGTGCTTGGTCCGTGCACCGGATCAACCCACCGCCGATCCCCGGCACTGCAAGACCACTTGAGCCAATACCGGGCTGTTGCTGGCAGGCCAGGCTGATTACGCGCGATCTGACTGCCTACCAGACAGCTTGATCTTTGGTGTGTGTTGTTAGAAGCATCCATTGTTTTGCATTCAAAATCACAGCTGCCCACCAACCACAACGACTTTGCGTTTACCTCCATCACTCCTAATACCAGCTTGTAGCTATATTAACACATTCAAATTGGATTCAATCCACGCCATTTCCCACCATGTCGACTCTTGAGGAGCTCGATGATCTCGACCGCCGAGACAAGGAGGAGAAGAAGAGAGATGGCGACGACAAGAAAGAGAAGAAGCTTACTGATGGCGATGCCGACATGCAAGATGCAGAGGAAGAGGAGGACGATATCCTTGACGAAGAGATCCTGGGGCTGAGCACACAAGACATTCAAACCCGCAAACGCTTGCTAGAGAACGATTCTCGCATCATGAAGAGCGAGTTCTCGCGGTTATCGCACGAGAAGGCTGCCATGGGCGAGAAGATCAAGGAGAACCAGGACAAGATTGCCAACAACAGGTTTGTTTCCGGTGAGCCATGGAAATGTGGATGTCATCGCTAACTTGGTTTATAGACAACTTCCTTACCTTGTCGGCAACGTCGTTGAGCTGCTTGACCTGGACCCCACGGCCGAATCATTAGAAGAGGGTGCCAACATTGACCTTGATGCCACTCGAGTTGGAAAATCAGCCGTCATCAAGACGTCTACGCGACAAACAATCTTCCTCCCTTTGATTGGCTTGGTCGACGCCGATAACTTAAAGCCTGGCGACCTCATTGGTGTTAACAAGGATTCGTACCTTATCCTCGATACGCTCCCGGCCGAGTACGACAGCCGTGTTAAGGCTATGGAGGTGGATGAGAAGCCCACAGAACAGTACACTGATGTTGGTGGACTGGATAAGCAGATTGAGGAGTTGGTGGAAGCAATCGTATGGCCCATGAAGGAGGCTGAGCGTTTCAAGAAGATTGGTATCAAGGCCCCAAAAGGTAACATGGAAGTGAAGTTGTGAAGCCAATCGTAAATACTAACTCTGCTTAGGTGCACTGATGTATGGTCCCCCAGGTACAGGCAAGACTTTACTAGCACGAGCCTGTGCAGCACAGACGGACGCTACATTCTTGAAGCTGGCAGGTCCTCAACTGGTTCAGATGTTCATTGGTGATGGCGCCAAGCTCGTACGGGACTGCTTTGCGTTGGCTAAAGAGAAGGCTCCTGCAATTATTTTCATCGACGAATTGGATGCTGTTGGTACCAAGCGCTTCGACAGCGAGAAGAGTGGCGACCGTGAAGTACAGCGAACCATGTTGGAGCTACTGAACCAGCTTGACGGTTTCGCTTCTGACGACAGAATCAAGGTGTTGGCTGCAACAAACCGAGTCGATGTTCTTGATCCTGCGCTTCTCCGATCTGGCCGACTCGATCGCAAGATTGAATTCCCCCTGCCAAATGAGGAGGCCCGCGCCCAGATCTTGAAGATCCATTCTCGCAAGATGAAGGTTGACCCCGGTGTCAATTGGGGTGAGTTGGCCCGAAGCACAGATGAGTTTGGAGGTGCTATGTTGAAGGCTGTTTGTGTGGAGGCTGGCATGATTGCTTTGCGATCAGGCAAGAACAAGATTGGCCACGAGCATTATGTTGATGCCATTGCCGAGGTGCAGGCCAAGAAGAAGGATGTAAGCGACGAAAACTTGGAGTCGTGCCATGCGATTTGCTTGCTAACTATGCTGAACAGACTGTCAACTTCTACGCTTAATTGTGCTGGTGTTCGATATTGCGGACTGGGTTACAGGTCAAACGAGCCGGGGCATTGGGGATTAGACGCGGCAAAGGCGAACATAGATCAATGTAACACTATCTCAACATATCGCCATCTCTCATGGGGCATTGTCTTTTGAATGGTGAATTGACTCGGCTCGGGAGTCTAAAAGTCGAGACCGACGCCTCGGAATCGTGGATGTCACTGTCAAACGTAGATGCCTTTACTACCTATGGGGATTTAAGTACTATGAGCAGGTTGTTTCATGTTGATACACCTAAAATTATAATTATACAACATCAATAGTAAGAACAGGGTTTCAACACTCTGGCCAGACCCAGTCATTCAAGGATTCCAAGGCAGTCATGTCCACGACATGGTCTCCAGGCAAAGATTATCATGCCAGCAACAATTCGAGAATTACGTGAAGACCTGCTGGTGCAGCTGGAAACAAACATGCCCTTCTCAGGCATTTACTTATTGATCTGTGTGACTGAGACTAGCATTATTTGATATGGATGGATCAGGCTGGAAGGCAACCCCACCGGAGCATTTGTTCCATTCGAGGATCGAGATCGGCCTCTAGGAGTGCGGTTCGATTAAACATGGACGAGAAACAAGCATGTGCTTCACTGGAAGGACATTTTCAGCCCAGCTAGGGCAGTTTCTGGCAGCGGGAAGTACCGATATGCACCAGCAAGGGCTTAGTCATACGGCGTCTTACCTGTTTGGGCCTGTAGCTTGTGCGGGGCGGGCATTGCAAAGTACGTCATGGTGGCGTCTGGGGAGGGCACTCATCCAAGGCTCGTTTTTGCAAAATCACATCGCGATGATGAACGATAGGCAATGATGATGCTGATGGTGACGCTGCTGCCCCTTTGTTGACGAGTGATGAAGTACTGTGATACAGACTCTAGTGGAACTGTTTTGGTGCACCTGCCTCTCATAATTCAGGCTTTGCTTAGCTGTTGCGTAAGTATTCTGTACCTCTCTGTTACTCAGTGTAAACTGCCAAATTCCAGCCACCCATGACAACGGCACAGTGACGTGATAGATTTTCCTTCCCGTGGCTTGCTCTCCTGTCTACAATTTGTCTCTTCTTTTCCCACCCTCATCTCGCTTCAGCTGCGCAACTCTTCCATTCTCATTCCTCTTCCAATTCTTTACCCTTTAACCCCCCGAGGTGATTCCCATTATCACACTCTGCTGCGACCTAGCTCCTGTCATTTCTTCGCGACTTGGCATTGCCTACACAAGGAACAAAGAGTTCTACCAACATTTCCATCTCTCTGAAGCAGAAGCAACAGCCAAAATGAGATTTTTGAACGCCGTCTTGGCCGCGGTAGCCATCAACGGTGTCACCGCCAGCACATGGTTCCCTGGCTCAAAGCCTGGTAAGCTTGCTACCGCCTTGTCTCCTGGTCTGCCGTATAGTCTAACAAAAGTAAGTTTACAACAAGTGGCACGAGACCGAGCTAGAGCGCTGGCTCTCAGACCACGATGTCCCCTACCCAACACCTGCCGACCGCAAGGATCTAGAGTCCTTGATTGAGAAGAACTGGGAGAATTACGTTGTTACTCCTTACAACAGCTGGGACACCAACCAACTCAGCTCTTACTTGCAATCAAAGGGTAAGGAGGCCAAGAACGAGGCCGCTGCCTCAAAGGATAGCCTTTTGTCCCAGGTAAAGGCCAACTGGTATGAGACTGAGGGCAACGCCCAATCTGCCTGGCTCAATGTCAAGGATTGGATTCTCGACACTTGGACTGAGAGCCAGTTGAAGGCATTTGCCGACAAACATGGAATTCCTGGTAAGTTCATTTGCTATTCTGGCCATTATGGCTTTGGTTTACCAGAGAACTAATCACTCATTGCAGCTCCCCAACCCCGCCACCGTGATACGCTTCTCCAGAAGGCTCGTTCTAGCTACGAGACCGTTGCCAAGAAGGCCAACCAGGCTTCATCGTACCCTGGCAACTGGCTCTACGAAACATGGTCCGAGTCTGACCTCAAGGAGTGGCTTGACACCCATGGATTCCCCGCCCCTCAACCCATGACACGCGATAAGCTCATTGCCTCCGTTCGACGCAACTCTCGTCTTGCTTACCTCAAGGCTCAGGATCAGGCCGCCAGTGCCACCGCCAGCGCTCAGGGCGCATATGCCACTCTTACTGACATGATCATTGATGCCTGGAGCGAGTCCCAGCTCAAGGAGTTCTGCGACAAGAACGGTATTGCTGTTCCTCAGGGCACCAAGGCCAACGAACTCCGCGCCCTCGTCCGTAAGCATCGAGCCGATATCCTCGGTGATAACATTTCTGCCAGCGCCGCATCCGCTTACGGCGCTGCTACCTCTAATGCCCAGAACCAGTACGCCAAAGCCACTGACAGCGCTTCTTTGGCTGCTCAGGATGCTTTCAACCAGGCTGTTGGAACTTGGTCCGATAGCCGCCTCAAGTCTTACCTCGACGCTCGTGGCGTCCCTGTCCCCCAGGGCTCCAAGAAGAATGAGCTCGAGGCCCTCGTCCGCAAGAACGCTCATGTCGCCTACCACGGTGGAAACGCCTGGACCTTTGATGATTTTAGCTACGACAACTTGAAGAAGTACCTTCAACGCAACGGAGATGCTGCTGCCAAGCAGGTAGCCGAGAAGAAGGATGCAACTCGCGATGAGCTCTACGATGCTGCTCAGTCCGCCTACTCTTCCGCCTCTTCAGCCGGAGGATCTACCTGGGCTTCAGTCACTAGCTACCTCACTTCTGCCACCAACTCTGCCAAGCAGTCTGCGTTCGATGAGTGGACAGAGACTGATCTTAAGGCCTACCTCGATAGCTATGGTGTGCCTGTGCCACAAGGATCTAAGCTTGAGGATCTGAAGGCTGAAGCACGAAAGCAATCCACCTACTTTAAGTACGGCACCAGCTCCCCGACTGGAACTTTCTTCGCTAAGCTCGGAGAAACTGCCCGCGATACCTATAACTGGGTTGCCAACCAACTCCAGCTTGGTGGCCAGGCTGCGAAGCAGAAAGCTTCGGAGGCCGAGGCTGATGCCAAGGCAAAGGTCCGTGAGGAGCTGTAATGTGTGGAAGACACCCGAAGCATTTTCTTTCGGTGCTCAGACGGATAAAGATCCTTGTGATCTTGGAACATGTGATATCAGTGTGGCAGGTTTGCCATTGGTGAAAAGGCGAGTAGACAAGGTCAAAGCTGGCTGTAGTTCAGCCATAACGAGGATGCAGACCATGGTACTTTATGTCGTTTGCTTTAGCAGTTTTACGAATCCTATTTTGTTAATCACGTGAGAAATTTGTCAATTAATGTGAATGTCGACAACTGAATCTTGAATGCAACGCGTCCAACAAAGTACATGATGCTGTTTACGAGGGTGCGTCGATATTGCGTGGCCACCGGTAGCTGACGCTTTGCTGTCATTATCAACAATGCACATCAGATATGCAGTGTGATGTAGATTGGATTATTTTTCAAACCCTCGACGGGATATCTAGAAGCAGGATCACGCAGCAGAACATGTCGACGCAAAAGCATGAATAAAAATAGGATGTGATTCTGTTTTCTGTTTCCTAACGCCATCGCTGGAAGAAAATCCACGGCGACCAAAATCAAGTTCTCGTCCCCCCTCATGATATGGGTAGAAACCATTCGCCAGACTATCATCATGCCCAGAGCCTGCAGGTTCCATCTGCACCAGCGCTGAGACACCATGGGTGCTTAGGGTGCCAGTCCACGTCAAGGACACCCAGTTTGTTGATTACTTTATGACCCTTGAGCATCTTGACAGGGACAATAGTCGCGTTCTCCATAAGATCGCTCACAACCTTTCCGTGGAAGATCTGTAATGTCCCGTCATCACTGGCATCAGCGAAGAGAGGCAGGCTGCGGTGGAATTTGACAGCCCGGATTGCTTCGGGGTGGAATCGCATCGTCTTGTAAGGGCGAGACGATAGATCAAGGTCATGCCACAGCAATCTTCGGTCGTATGAGCCAACAATAAGATTATCTCCACCGGGGTGAATATCAAATGAAGAGATCCATCGGGCACCGGGTTGAACAACCTTGACAAGTTCCTGGCGCTGGAGATCGTAGCACCTGATCATGCGCTGAGTGGCAACAAAGAACAGTGGTCTTGATGGATGGAACTGAGCTGTCTGCGCAAGCCCAGGCAGCTTTCGGAAAGGAATTTGACTGAGATGCTTGGAGAGCGTATGGATGGCGACTGAGCTCCTTTGTCCGGTTGGCGACACAGTGGAGATGAACTCACCTCGCCTGTGCCAGCTGATGACCTTGATCGTTGACCTAACAGTGGCCATGAGGAGCACACCGGCAGCTTCCAGCTTGGCACCAGGTCGTGACCACTTGGCTGGAGGTTCTTTCTTCACACCGTTGACTGTACTTGGCTGTGCGCCATTAGTAGCGTAGCCGAAGCCAGCGTCAAGAATATCGCGACTAGCCTTCTCAACAGCGTCACTGGCTACCGAGGGTATCATGAAAAAGAGATCCTCCCCAGCGGCAGCTGCCAGAATAAAGGTCTCCTTGTTGGGCCGCCATCGCACAATGTTGACTGGCTCCTCGCTGCTAAGCTTTGCCATCCATTCTTGGTGGCCGTTGAGAGCCCAGACACGGACTGTGCCGTCATCGCCACCTGAAGCCACGAACTCACCATCTGGACTGAACGATACAGAACGGACGCGACCATCGTGGCCACGGAAGATGGTCTGGTTGAGGGTGGGGAAAGGCTTGAGGTCTTCTGGTCGAGGAAGCTTAGGCAGAAGAGAGTTGGGGTCGATGTTGAGCCTGTTCTTCCTGATTCGTGGTGCGAGGTAAAGATCCAGACAGCGATCGAAGCGTTCCTTGACGAACTCGCCATAACCAGGAACCTTGCGCAGCGAGTCGAATTTGGCAGGCAAGTACTCCTTGTCTCTCTCCTCGGGATCTTGGTTCTTCCAGGCTTCCTTTTCCTCCTCGGTCGGCAAGTACTCTGGTGGTGGGTTGTAGCTAAGGTCGTATCCAGGAGGAGCAAGTTTGGGAGCTGGGATGTTCATCACATGAGGGTCTTGAGGCTCCTCGTTTGCCCATACATCGTAGTAAGACTCTTCCTTCTCTTCCTCTTCTCGTTGTCGCTCCTCAGGAGGCTTATATGGTAGGATGCGTCCCTCCTTGATGGCTCGGACAAGCTTGGCAACACGCTTGGCTTCATGCTTAGAGGGAACAAATCGCCGCTTCGGTTCTGGTGCAGCGCTCAGAGGCATCTTCTCCTCAATACTGGTGAAGTATGGTACCATATCCTGCGATAGTTAGCGGTGTCGAGCTAGGGAACAGAAGTGAAGGACATACGGGGTAAGGATCGTAATCCTCGTTGGGAACCTCGTTCATTTGTAGTCGCTTAAGAAGTTCGAGCTGGTCCTGGGTCAAATCCAAAGGTTTTCCAGTTTCAGGATCTGTCAAACCAGTCCAACCCTTGGGAATCTCAATGCTGTCGAGAAGAGCATCCAGAGCCTCCCCAGTGGCTGGGCGCATAATCTTCTTGCCATTGATGTCGTATCCTATGTGAGGATAGGAGTCGTAGAAAGAGAGTGGAATGTTGCCAATTGTGTTGGTGGGACCTTGGGCATCTGAATCGTCGCTGTCATAGACAGGATCAACCTCAGCGTACTCGTAGCGCTCCCCGCCGTTGGCATCCTTGACGACGCGATAGTTTGGTTCCGAATTATCAGTGTCGAGGGGGGGAGGAGCCGCGAAGCTGTCGTCTACGTCGGAGGAGGCGTCTTCGCTGTACGCATCATCGTCCTCCTCATCGTCGTCGTCGTCATCGTCGTCTCCGTCGAGCTCATTCGTGTCTTGGCCGTCGAGTCCATCCTCAAGATCGCTTTCGTCAAAATCAGATCCATCTTCGCTCTGTGACAAAACGCCGTCCAATTCCACGCCGGCGAGCTCGTCATCAACGGGAGTAGGCTCCGCAAGAACCTTTCGCTTGCGTGATGCCAATGTTGGTGCCATTGGATCTATCCAGTTGATCAAGAGGAATTTTGCAGAAGATTAGCGGGTTGAATGGCAAGGAAGCCAAAGCGGTTATTTTTTAATTTTTTTTGCGACAGATAAGATAAGACTACCTAGAAGGATAACAAGCTAAGCTGGCTGGGGAAAGATGGAGCCAACGATGGAAGAGTGGAGATCATCAGGGTAGGCGCTCACCCCATCACTTCATCAAGAACAACCTTGGACTTCATGTTAATGATAATGATCATCATTCTGTCCTTCTTAGCCTTAAGTTGTATATGCTGATATATTAGGCTTCTGCATAGAAAGTGCTTATATGAACTTCATGAACTTAAGTGTCACTCCTGCAAGGTTGGAGTTGCTCGTTCTTAGCTGGGTCATTCTGGTGCCGCTCTGATTAGTTGGGATCTAGAGAAGCTCATGACTGTTTGAAATTGGCTGAATAGAATAATTGGAGCACGGATAGGAGAATGATTAAAGCTTCTCCTCCTAGGATTCAAGACCTAGCGAGATAGTATAGCTCTTGTTGATTGCAGACATGGCAAGGCCAGCCATCTAAGTTAGACTATAGCATCGAGGCTTGGCGTCTTAATCCAGCTGCTATGAACAATTTGTCTGACGCCACCATTGACTCGATTCAGACCCTTGCATGCCTCGCTTGGTGAATATTGATTCCAACAACGTTCAGTGACTTTCAGGGCTAGCAATCCCGATGAATAGATATGTACTACGTAGTAACTACTTTCCTCCGATGCCAACTCTTTTTCATTCAAGCGTCGAGAGGCTTAAATCTGGTCTGAAGCCGATAACTTGCCCTACATCGAAAGGGCATTATGATGCATAAACAAACCATTCCCCCTCTGACAGTACTTATACAAGACGAGGTTATGGCTTGAAATAAGCCATATTCTTACCTCTGAACGAATGACATCGGCATATCATCTCTTCCATATGCATTTCCATGCTTTGCCCATTAAAGTTAAATGGAAAAAGGCGTCAGGCATTCCGGACCACGCGACTAACGGTGAATATACCAGCCACCGTTGTAAATTTCTTTCATGATCCGGTTTACAGACAGTGGAGGCTAGACTATTCCTGACAGCCATTCTGCGAGTCCTGTCCTATACTGTTGGTCGGTGGCAGAATATATTAGCCAAGTTGGGAATAATATGAGTCGAGACTGAGTTTGGTAAAACCGAGAACGGGAACAACGAGACACCAGCACGGAACACCAAATTTCAGACGCTCTCGATTATCTAGTAATGCTCTACAGAGGTCCGCGAGGGCTTTCAGGGTTGTATATAAAGAAGCAGGTTGAAATGCAAAGATGACAAGGACAAGCTCCTCACTGTTCATGGTCATACCACTAGCATTTATGAAAACTCAAGTTCGATATGCCCTGCTATCTGAGATCAGCCACATATCAACCAGTTTCCGCTCCTTCAGTCAACTCAGACGAGTCAGATCACGGCCTTATATCCAGATTTGGCGGATACATGTTCAGGTTGGTTGTCTCAAACGACCCCTCAGCGATGCGTATGGCGATATGCGATTTCAATATTCGGGCATCTCATGCTTAGAATCAATCTCCCGCTTGATGCTAGGAAATACCTGGAACTACTGGTACAACGTGGATGATCCATGGTTCAGGGGAGAGGTGTAGGCCATTGTGACGAGCCTCATGCAATGTGGGGGCTAGGGAATGGAGGCCCTGGGGCACCCTGGAGCTACTCCCCAGGTGGAATTAATGCTAACGCAGCCACCGTTGTCCAAGGGTATTGGATACGCTTCATTCGCTCTCATGACGCAAGCATATACAGCTTCCTAATACAGCGATGTGGGGAGTCTAATTAAAGGCCTTAAGGTATAAACTAGTATTTAATATAGGTAGTAGGACTAGCTTATAGAGTATAACCCTAGATTTATAAAGTAAAAATAATTACTTTTACTTAATTATAAGAATAATAT
>JAAVUB010000721.1:0-74368 GCA_014898885.1 Fusarium lyarnte (nom. inval.)
AACGCAATTAGCTTCTTTTTCCCCTTCGGACAAGTTTATGCTGTGCCATAGGCGTAAATTCGTCTCAAGTCATTAGGTTCTCCTCATGTACCTGTCGTGTCACCGGGGCCATATGGGGCAAGGTACTTTCGGGAGCCTTTCGATAATTGAGGGGATAATCATGTTCTACTAACAAGTCACAAAACAAAGCCACTGCACTCTGTAGCTGGAATAGCACGTCCAATACATAGGTACTGAATCAAGTTACAGTACTACATTCCGCGCCTGACACTACATAAGTAGGTAGGTATTGTTTAGCCAAACAAAATCTAAATCTAAATCTACCCAGCCTTACTCAAAGACAATGCGGTTCTGCAGGCGGCCAATTCCCCCAATCTCGACGTCGACTTGGTCTCCATCCCTAAGGAATGCTTGGGGCTTCATGAACAATCCCACACCGCCAGGCGTACCCGTCATGATCAGGGAACCTCGCTGCAGTGTTTGACCCTGGCTGCAGAATGCCACTAGCTTACGTACGCCGAAACATAGGTCTGACGTATTCGACTCCTGCCGTATCTCTCCATTGACCACTGTCTTGAGTGACAGGCTGTCGGCGTCGCCCAGAATGCGTGAAGACACCAGACAAGGTCCAAGCGGCGCGTACTTGTCAAACGACTTGCTGAATGACCACTGAGGCACAGGTCCTGCCTTGCCTGGCTCTCTCTGCCAGTCACGGGCTGAGACGTCGTTGCCAGTGGTGTAGGCCGCGACATAGTCGAGCGCATCCTCCTCCTTGATGTTTTTGCCCGACTTGCCAATGACAACTACAAGCTCGCCCTCATAATCGCACTGCTCTTGAGCAAGTTTGGGGATGGGAATATCCTCTCCCCAGTCTGCGATCGCAGGCCCAGGCTTGGTGAACACGGTGGGGATCGTAGGGAGCGGCCGGCCAGTTTCGAGAACTAGAGCCACCTTGTTAGTTTGTCTTTGGTTGATAATTGCTTCATGCGTCTTACTGTGTGTCTTGTAATTGAGTCCTATGCAGCGAATGATGGGTACATCATTTACCGTCAGCGGTCCTAGAAGCTTGCCAACCGTCTCGGTCTTGCCAGTGTCTTTGGCGTCAAAGGGATTTGAGCCTTCGAGAACTTTGACCTTCAAGGCGCCACGGCTAGCCAGCGAACCGACATCCTCCTCGCCCTCAACGATGGGGTCGCCATAACGAGCGATACCCGTGGTATCACCCTGTGGAAGGTAACGGACCAGCCTGTCCCAAGAAACTGAATTTTGAGAAGTCATTCTGTGCACAAGATAGAAGGGTCTAAGCACAAGACCAAAGAGGGAAGAAGAACAAGAAGTGAAGTGAAGGGTTTGGAGCAACTGTGGAATTGCTATTGAGACCAATGCCAGATTGGTTTCTTTAATAACAGCTTTATCTATACTTGCAAATACGTGTACCTAAGCAACGAAGGTTATTGCACCATGGATCACATATAGATCAAGATTATGTTCCCCACCTCAAAGATGGAGAACGCGGGGAGAGCTTTGCCACTTTATCCGACTTTCCATACCCCATCTCCACCCGGATGTCATACCGTAGCCATACCCGCACGCAGAGCAATTTGGTGAGTGTGGATCGGAGAGGGAGTACATCACCGGTGATTGGTAATTGTTAGCGCGCTACCTTCTTAGCTCGCCTCGCTACTGTACCACCTCAGATGTGATTACTTCTCTCTTACCGGCTCTCCCGCGTCGATTACGTAGAACTTAGAGCTTTCCGGTAGCAAAAAAGCACGATTCGCGGGTCACGCCAAACTACCGACCATGTACCTGATCATCGTCTACCTCACTGTCTTCTACCGGGACCTAGCGTACTGAGCTAACGCCCGATATCCTTGGGGCCCGTACTCCCCGGACATACGACTTGGCCTGAGAATGCTTGTTTCAGTTCCGAAAACCTTAAGGACGAGCAAGTGACTGTTACAGCCTAGCCGGGTCTTGTGGCTTATAATTAGGATCTGTGTTCTTCGTATCTCTGGTTGATAATATATAACAAAGTGAGTGCATTGATCTGGTTACTCTCTAGCTATTTCTTCCTCATCACTGAAAATACCCCCTCACTCTACGGAGTACTTGCCCATCATTCATTACAATATGCTTATTCCTGAGAACGACAGTCGTATCCGCCTGCTTCAGACAGCATTCGTGGTCTACTACCACGCCGACCTAAATAAAGCCAAAGAGTTTTTGACCGATTTTGGGTTTGAGGTAGCAGAGGATAGAGGTGATGAGGTTTTCTATAAAGGCTATGGATCAGAGCCCTATGTCTATGTTGCTCGCCAGGCTAAAGGCGACAGCGAGTTCGGCGGGGGTGCATTCGAGGTAGAGTCTCGAGCAGAGTTGGAGAGAGCCGCCAAGCTACCCTCTGCATCTGCCATCACTCCTCTGAATGCTCCTGGCGGTGGCGAGATTGTGACCCTGACAGACCCCGTGGGCCACAAGGTCCATCTTGTTCATGGTCAGACCCGTAGTGAGCCAGAGGATAAGCATCTCAAGAAGCTCACAGTCAATTACGAAGACGAGAAGCCGCGCAAGGGAAAGTTCCAGAGGTTTGAGCCTGGACCAGTTCCTGTTCATCGCTGGGGTCACTATGGCGTAACCTATCCCCAAGGCAAATACCAAGACATGTTCGACTGGTATACACAGACGATTGCACTGGCCGTGTCCGACGTCGTCTACAAGGACGATAAACCCATCACTTGCTTCTTCCACATCGACCGCGGTCTTGAATACACCGACCACCACGCTTTCTTCTTCAAGATGGCCAAGCCTGGTCAATCCCCGACCGTGGCTCATGCCGCGTTCGAAGTGCATGACTTTGACACACAGCAGCTCGGTCATCAGTACCTAAAACAGAGGGGACACGAGCTTTGCTGGGGTGTTGGCAGGGTAGGCCTGGAATTTTATCTCTCTACAGTAGCCTCAAGAAAGGTTCTCAGCTAACCACCTGATCTCAATAGCACGTTCTCGGCAGCCAGATCTTCGATTACTGGTTTGACCCTAGCAAGTTCGTCCTGGTAAGTACTCAAATTGGGGGAGCCCATACACTGTCTGCCTGAAACCACGAATGCCTTGCTAACACAAGCCCTTTTTCTTTGACTAGGAACATTACGCCGATGGTGATCTTGTCAATTCTGAGACCAAGGTTGCTCATATTCCAGCTGGTCCAGAGGCGCTCTCGGTTTGGGGACCCCCTGTGCCTCCAGTTTTTTGAATGGCTACCAGAAATTGACAAAATGAAGACATATTCACAATGTAATACCAGTACCTTATGATCGTAGCTAGTTCTATAGTGAATCGAAATGGCCCTGTCCGCTTGTGCATCTCGGTTTCATGCTTTACCAGGGCTAATTGACAGATGTTCTGGGCCAACTTTAATCACATATAATGCAAGTTGATGGGGCCTCAGTAACAATAAATTTCCTGGATGACTATCAGATGAAATGTCTCAGTTTCGTCATGAAACAGATTAGAATTCGTCAGGATTACACGTCACCACTGGCCGATCGGGCGGCTAGAGTATCAATTATTATAATCTTTTACAATTTATATCCAGCCTTTCAGAGTTGAGGCAATTTCAAGGTTGTTTGACCAGTAAACCATCTCGTTAATAAAAGAGCCAAGGTGTTTCCAAGACACAAAGATTCGAGTTTCTTACAAACCCACTTTAAGCTATTATTCCTCTGTTTCAACAGCAAGAGGAGGGGAAAACCTCCGGTCTCGGCCTGATCCGCGCTCCATGCCGCTTGCCACCTTACCACCTTACCCGGGGATTTACTGATGTGCCTTGAATTGGCCAATCCAAACTAATAAATGACTTTGGTTTTATTAGTGAGTCTTTCTAAATGCACAATATCTTCTGTCATCAGTTGTATCGTCAGAACTTTTATTATATAAGCTTGTTTATTACATAAGCTTATTATACACATTAATTGGTTTTAAAACAATTTTGTTTTATATTTACTAACTAATATTTTATATATATAATATTATCATCTTGTAAGCTCAAGCAACTGAAGGCTTCGCTCCTTCAGGCCAGTCAGTATGCTCAGGCAACTGCTGCCCTTGGACCACTACTGGCAACGCCGACGATTGAACAAAGAAAGCGCGTGCAACCTTGGTGGGATGAGGGTTCCTCCAAGCATGCTCAGTGCCGCGCTGCACAACGACATCTCCTGGCTTCAGCGCTCTTTTCTCACCCGAGTCGAGAAGCAGCTCCAGCTCACCCGACAAGAGGATACCAAAATCTCGAGAAATGGTTCGGTGGTTCATGGGGTCTCTTCCGGGGAGGAAGTCAACAAATCTGGCAACGGTAACTCCCTCAGGACATAGGCTCTTGACTTGAGGGGGATTCTTCGTTGCCTTGATGTCCTCGCCGTCGTTCATTTGTATTGGGTGGTGGGGTGCGTTCCAAGAATCATATATAAGGATTCCGGGGAGGACAGTAGATGGTACATCTTCGTCAAAAGCAGTGCTGAAGATAGCCTTGCCTTCGGCGTTATGATCTGTAACGTAACGCCTGGGCTTGCCTAATTCAGAGACAGTAATGATTCCATTTGCGTCTGTTTCCATTTTAAACGAAAGATTGGAAGGCGGTTGAAGTAGGATTGTATTTAGTGGTAATGGTTAAAGATTGGGCGAGGCACTTGTGATGATGGTTAAAAAGCTGCAATTGATGGCAGAATAACAGCAGACTTTTTAATAGTTGGAGACATACCGTAAGTAAGGCCATCGGAGACCCTTCATCCCGGTCGGGGTATTGACTAGTCGGTAATCTCGCAATTTTTGCCGTTAGAGCTGGGGTGCTATTACCGAATGCGTTCTAGGTTTCTAGGTAAAGGGCGGATATTGTGGCCTCTCTTAATCACATGGGTGCCGCGAACCTATTACCTTCTGTCTCGATGTGAGAGGTACTATCATGCTGTATATCTTACATAATGGGGCGTGCGATCGTTATAGCCGTTATACTCCAGTCATACCCCAACATAAAGATGTATCCCTTCAATTGTAGAGGAGCTCCGGCCAGGTCACGACAGAGTGATATAACCAATTAAAATAAGCCAAATCATAGATACCTAACATCCTACCTATTTTAGCCTATAATAGAAGTACCAGCAATCCCTTAAGCCTCCCCAGATAGATTGCCGAAGAACTATGAAATTCTGCTCCACAACTTAATACACTCACCCCATAACATGTGTATCTAACACAACTCAACCAAGAACATACACACAACTAATGAGACACATCAGAGAATCAGAGCTCGTGACAGGTACCACTTAGATCGATTGCAGTGGGATGCAATAAGTTTGAATCCAAACTGAAGTATCATTTTGGACAATCCAGCTACCGTTGAGAGCCATCTAGGTATCGAGAATGAAACCATCTTGACTTGTTAAAGCTTCGCACAAATATCCTGTTACATATGAAGAGCTCTCAAATTTTATATGACCTTAATGTACTCAGCAAGAGATAAAGCGCCGGCATAGATCGCGTCTTCAACATCGACAACATTGGGTTTCAAGGAGAAACATACACTGGCCAAGTGCTTCAAACAGCGCTGACGAATATAGCCGAGATACTGAAGAGTGATTCCACTCTTTAGACCAGGTCATAAACGCTACTTATTGCCAACTAATGTTTATATCACGGGGCTAAGACGCAGAAACTGTGGTTCCTTAGATCACTTCAAAGCAGTCCAATTCGCTAGCCTAATAATGCTATACTCCAACGGCGCAAAGGAATTCAACTGAGCAACCGATATTCACAGGCAAGCAGAGCGAAGCTGATACCATATATAAGCTTAGAGTTATGATCACTCTGCTCTTTTCTATAAGTCTGCGTTCTAGTTTTGCATCGTCGAACATACTTCCATCATGGCTTTTGGCCATTGCTTTGACACATTATCTCGTCGGTGAAATGCTGCACGCTCCTCTTTGAAGACTTCAACGGGCAAGCTGAAAGAAGTGGCCAAAACTCAAGCCTGAAAGATTGACCAAGTCATACCTCGTCTATGCGTTGTTCCCTTCACAACCTACCTACCTCACGGACTCTACAAACCATCGATCTCGGCAACAGCAGCATAAAAATCTAGGGAAACGGTACGTCCTACGCATATCGTCGTCTAAGATTGCTTCTAAGCCCACTTCCTCTTATATCTCAGGCTGATAGGATTTGCTTCTTGAAATGAAGACCAGAGCATCAACGTAACGCTGTCTCATGGTGGCGGGCGTCTAGATGTTCTTTTCGATAACATTATCGCCCTGAAAAGGAACATATACTACGTTTGCTGCGCTGGCTGCAGTGACTATTAAAACTATCAGACATGCTGTAACAGTGTCCGAGTGAGCAAACTCGTGGTGACATCTACCTCCTTTAAACAAAATCTCGGCGTACGCTCAACTAGGCAAATTACCATTTGCTGCTGGCGGTGCTAAGCCTGCCATCTTATGAAACCCCTTAGCAGCCTCGGCCTTGTATAGCACTGTCCCGGAACCCGCAGTACAAATCGTTACAACAGGGCTCCATGAAAGTTTGTAAACACAGTATCAGGTTAAAGACTCTTATAACTTGGTTAATAAGACGAGCAACAAGAGAAGGTGCTTTTGTATACTCTCCAACACGGACTGCAGTCCCATAAGAGTCGGTTTCGAAATATGGCGAGCGGGATATGCCCCAATCTCGTGCAATCATAAGACGGTCAATACCCGATAAGTTGGCCAGTGTATTATATCCTCCCAGATGAGCTGGATATGCTATAACAGTGAGTTCTTCGAGTAACTCACTCGGATGACACTCAGTTGCTTTGGGGCTAGGAATAAATGAGAGCAGGAGTTTAGAAGTTAAATACTTAGTCCTAGCCCTAGTAGAGATCTTAAAATTGCTTATAGAGCTTTCTAATGCCGAAAAGCCATTAGATAGTCAAATAAAGAGGGTAATTTTTATTACTATAGAAGAGAATTATAAGTGCATGTTCTTAGTCAGGAGAAGCGCTATCAGGTCAGTTAGGGCGGACGAAACACCATTTTAGCCTAGAGGCTTCTGCAATATGGGCGCACTCTCTAGCTAATAGTTCTTCTGGACTGTAATATAATGTTCATTAGATGACATATAGCATTCTTATGTTAAGTTTCCCAGGTTGGCTGGCCTGTAGTAGTTTAGGTATACGTGCTTGGCGGAATTCGATTAGGGTTAACTGCTTGCACATCAGCACTGATATTCTCTAGTTTCTGCTGTGAACCACCGACAACGGCCTATATAACTGATTCAAGATTAGAGCTACTACATCCTCACCAGTATACTATAACCTGATAAATCTATCGACAAAGGTCCGATCATCAAATCTCATTAATATCAGTCTGATATACCTACTATACCAAACATAACCAAGCCATACTGGTGACTGTTGCTGGATAGGAGGCATATTGTTGATATATATAGGAAGTATAATAGATTTCCCGATAAGGCATCTACATCCTTCTATAAGCTGAGTGCTAATTACAAATACCGACTTAATGCAGACATCTTAATATCTAAAAGAGTGGAGTATTTAGAGAACAGATATTTCTCTACTCCTTAAAGACGTATTGTGCTTCTTTATAAAAGCAGAGCAACTTACAGCAACTAATTAATTCGCCTTATATAACTCATTGATGCGCTATATAGCTGCTTCTAAGCCTAATTAATTGCTACTATTACGATCAAGGTCCAGTCATGTTCCCTATATTATAATGGGATGGATTACCCCTAGCCTATATACTTAAAGTGAACCGCAGCCTTTATTTCAATTTGTTTCTACCAATGTTGCAGCCCAGACATCCATCGTCCGCACCTTTTTACCATCCAGTCCCTCAACAGCTCTTACAACCGCCTCCCTCCCACTCCGAAGCACGACCTTTGTCTTTTCATCCGCAACATATTGCTCAATATCATCAAGAAAACTCTTGCTTTTCACATCCCCAACCTCCCAGCCTCCATCTTGCAGACCCTGATGCGGGACAACTTCCGTCTCTCGTTCGACTTTCCAGCCGGAATCTTGTGCAATATCCTTGATATCGATTGGGCTTAACAGACATCGAATGTTCGCTTCGCTGTCCGGCCTTTGGGCCTCGAGTGTAGCTCGCGTCAAAGCAGCAAGAACGTGAGGGACAGCAGTTGGCTCGGATGCCTTCATGGCGTACTCAGCAACGCAGATTCTCTTCACCCTTCCCTTCAGCGCTTTGAGCATGCGTGCAAAGGTTTCAGGTGCATCGAGATACCATAAACAGTGCACAAAGACCGCATAATCCCACTTCTTGTCCCCAGTTTCTTTTAGAAAGTCTTGGAGTTGGCGCTGCCAGAATTTAATACGACCGCCTAAAGCACCTTTGGCGATATGTTCTTGTGCTTGGCCGAGTGTGTATGGTGCACCGTAATCAAGAGGTGCGGGGTCGATGGCGTCAACATGGCCATCTTCGCCAATGGCATGCCCCAAGACAACCGTGCATGTTCCCTGGCCGCATCCAATCTCGAGAACATCAGATGAGATAGGAATATGAAAGAAGTTGAGGAGCTCAAGCCGGTGAGTGGTTTGATCAATCTCAATTTGTAGGGATTCTGGCGTTGACAGGGAGTGAGACGCTATCGAAGAAGCCATTGACAATGACAAAGGCTGCCATGCGTCTTGAGATTGCGTCTGGTCTGTCATATCGACGCAGAATTTGCTAATAAGAGGTTTAAAATGTAGGCTTTGGGTAAGTAAATGCGCACAAAGGATCCATCGTCAGCAACGTCAAGCGGCACAAGCTTACACTATTTATAAGCGACCGACGATCTTACCTGTGACTCATTCGTTATCACAGATCTCAACCTCCTTCCTATATGGGAAAGCTCTAATTTGTGCTGACAACACGACTCCAAGGTGTTGAAATAACATCTTGCGGGAAGTGCAGTTAAACAACAGTTATATCATTACCTGAGGTGAACATCTACTAGAAATACCCCGTCAACAAACATCACTGGCGCGCCGATATCGCCAGACCAGCTAGTTCAATCGACCTTTAAGATAATTCCGGCGAGCGGCTCCTATGAGTGTAACCCTGCCCTGTCAAAAGAGTATCATGTCCAGGGGGCCATCATTTGACGAATACTTCCTGCATTAGAATTAACAACAACCCAGACTATACTATACTAGGACCTCATTTACACTAGGGGTGCATACTTGAAAAGCCATAAAATCTAGAGAAAGAGCTTTTTGTTCATTTTAGTACAGAATTAGTAGACCATATTTCAGCTTGACAGGTGGAAAGTTTTTTGACGGAAAGCTAGCAACACATGCTTACTACGTGATTCACAAGAGACCGCGGTCTCCCAGTTACTGACAGGTATTGGTAGTACTTGAGACGCCCTGGTTGTTACTGAATCTTTGAGCACAGCACTCTGCAGAATGTAATGACGAGGCTGCTATGACTGAAATTTCAAACAAATGGCTGAAATGTATCATATTCAAATTAGGAGATTTATCGGTGTTGAGGCTATGCAAACATTGCCTTTTAAAACCTGACGTTAACTGGGGCTTTTCAGTGTGTTGGCTGGATATTTCTCGCTGAGATGTAATTAGCTTTCAACATAAGATGAGGGCTGTAATGGACATTGGTGTAAACATCATGGTTATTGCTAGACTCTTCTGCCAGTAATGCTATAACACTGGACTCTTTTGCTGGTAATATTAGATCTTTCTGTTTGTATTTTTAAGTCTTAAGTTGATTAAGGTTTTGATTTATAACTACTTGAAGTTTATTAAATATTTTATTTATATAACTTTATATAAACCTTAAATCTCTATAATATCTAATATGAACTTCTCTCTCCATCTATGACTTATTTCTTATTCGAAACGTCTAGTAATAACAGTCAGCATACAGCAGAAGACAAAAGCATCATAGGGAGGTTGCTTACTGAACTGGAAGTGAATGATATCTCCATCTTGAACAACCTGCAGAGAACAAGCGTGAGCTTCATGTGATGTGAATCGAGTTGCGTGCACTTACATAGGACTTTCCTTCTTGGCGGTACTTGCCGGCTGCTTTGATGGGACCCATAGACTTTTGGCCCTCGCAGAGATCGTGGAAGTCTTGATAAGCGACAACCTCAGCCTTAATGAAGCCTCTCTCAAAGTCACTGTGGATTGCGCCAGCGGCTTGCGGTGCCAAGCAGCCCCTGGGAATGGTCCAGCAGCGAATCTCCTTCTCACCAGCTACATACGAGTCAGCGTTGATGATACCAGCCGGATGGATTGTACAAACCTGTGAAGTAGTATTGCAGTCCAAGCTTTGTGAAGCCTTCGGTGATGATCTTGTCCAGCTTCGACTTAACCTTAATGTCCTTGAGGAACTCGGCCTGAGCATCAGGGTCATCCTTCAAGCTGTGCAGCTTCTCTTCGAACTCAATCGAAAAGGGGATGATATCGCGGGGGGTACCACCATGCTCAGTAACCCACTTGGCAATGCCAGGAAGATACTTGCACTTCTGTCGAAGGTAGTCTTTCATCGTCAAGTTGACGAGGTAGATAACGGGCTTGGTGGTGATGAGCTGGATCTTCTCGTTGATGAGGGCGATCTCAGCGGGTGTCCAGCTTCCATCTCGAACTGGTTGGTCCTTTTCCAGCATCTATTTCGTGTCAGTCTTATTCTCATTATAAATCGGGGTCTGTCTTTCACTAACTTCTTTGATCTTGGTTGTTGTCTCAGTGAAAAGAGGCAGCATCTTGTACTTGCCACCAGCCTTTTTTACGATCAGCTCCTCGGCGACGATTTGCTTCGCGAGAATATCTAAGATTTATGTTAGTTTTATTTCCTTACCAAAGAGAAAGTACATACCGAGATCTTTTTTACACAGCTCGCTTTGGATGGTGTCTATATAAACCATTTGTCAGTTTAGTTACGTCAACATAATGTGCTGAACTTACCCAAGTCCCGAACAGGGTCAATCGAGTCGTCGACGTGCAAGACCTGATCGTTATCGAATGCTCTGTTAAGCGACCCAAGTCAGCCTGGTTCTTTACCACTCTGTTCGACAAACTTTACCTAACAATATGGAACATGCCGTCAACAGCCTGTATATGCGACAGGAAGGCATTTCCAAGACCTTCTCCCTGGGAAGCACCCTTGATCAGACCAGCAATGTCGGTGACCTGAAGATAAGCAGGATACATAGAAGGAGGCTTCCAAAGATCACACAAAAAGTCCTAAATTTCACAAATATTAGCTCTTCCCTCACCGTTCTTTCGCAGCATGTCAACCTACATATCTCGCATCCGGAACAGCACATCTCGCCTCATTGGGCTCAATAGTACAAAAAGGATAATTCTCCGCCGCAGCGCTCTGCTCCGTCAAGAGATTGAACAAGCTCGACTTTCCCACGTTGGGGAGACCGACGCATCCCATCTTCAAGTTCTTGCGAACTCTGCCAAAGGCGACGACATTGTCGATAACGGGCTCGACTTTCTTAGGAGGCATGGTTTCTGTTGATAGTTGCCAAGATTGTGGATGAGATGTTTTTGTTGGTGTTTCTGCTAGGAGAGTTCAAGGGATGGGATTGAGAGGAAGACTTTTCAGAAGTGGCCTGATAGCCCACTTTAAAAACATGGGTGTAGAGCGTTCTGGCCAGTTAGTCGAAAGCCACGTAGATCAGCTGTAACCTCAAGAAAATACGAGAAAACGCTGAATATTAATACCCAGTGAGATTATTTGAGATTTGATACAGTATATGAACTGCGATATTTACAGAGAGGTCCCAGCGTGGTCTATGACGGGTTTCACATCGCCTTGCGAGGCAAAAAGGTATTCATGAGGGGTATCACGTGAAGGACCCTGAAGATTAAGTGGAGGGGCGGAGATACCGTTAACTGGCAGGACTAAGCCTAACTCACCTTCGGTTAGGAAGCGAGCGAGCTTGAAACGTTGCTAGCACGGCCACAGTTTAAAGTAGCTCCAGCCACGAGCAAGCCACGAGGGCTATACAGGAACCTTAGCATCTCTATCCTAGGCGATGAAAGGATTTAGGTAAGTTTAGTAGAGGCTTAGAAGACCTTTAGGTATAGGTAAATCACCAATAGGTCTCGCAACAAAGTTGAACCGAACTCTCTAGTCTTATTATTCTAACTAGCACTCTAATTACCAGAATCCATGGGCCAGCCCATTACTTCCAGCACCCCATCATTCCAAGCCAAGACATAATCTCTCCCCCTTCACCCCAACCATTACATGTCTTGCTAGTAATTTTCCAAGTCCATAAGAGACTCTGGTGAGTTTCATCTTCTTAGTTGCAACCAGCGGCTTGAGCGTTTTGCTTGCCCTGAGCGCCCTGGTGGTGACGGGCCTCGAGCTCTCGCTTGCACTTGGCATTGGCGGCGTTGTTTCCGGCACCAGCAGCGGCAACCTTGTTGGCGTTGTTACCGTTGGCGGCAGCGTTGTTGCGGTTCTGGCCATTGCGGTTGGCGCCGGCGGCCTTGGCCTTGTTGCCACCCTGAGCTCCCTGATGGTGACGGGCAACAAGCTCCTCCCGCTTGTTGTTCTTGCCGTTCCTGTTCTTCTTGCCCTGTGCTCCCTGGTGGTGACGGGCTACGAGCTCCTCGTCACGCTTGTTGTTGTTGCCATTGGCGTTACCGTTGTTGGCAGCGGCATTGTTGTTGTTGTTGCAGTCATTGGCAGCGGCAGCAGCTCCGTTACCATTGGCGTTGCCGTTAGCGTTTCCCTGGGCGTTGCCTCCCTGGTTGCCCTGGTGGTGACGAGCTACAAGTTCCTCATCTCGCTTGTTGTTGGCGTTGCATCCATTAGCGTTGGCATTGTTGTTGGCGTTCTGACCCTGAGCCTGATTGTTATTTTGGGCTTGGGCCTGGTTGTTCTGCTTGTTCTGTCCGCCCTGATGATGAGGTTATGCTTGTTAGATGAAGTGCGACTAGTAGAAATCAAGACGACTAACCTCTCGTTTCTCAACACTGAAGATGGGGAGAGCGAGTGCGTCTGCTGGGAGAGCTGCAGCAGCCATCAAAGCCTTTTTCACGTTAGCTTTAAAGTATCATGAGCATGATGAGCAACTTACAGCAACCTGTCCAAAGCTAGAGCGAGAGACTCGGCTATCTTGAGAGAAAGCCTGAGCGGCGAGGACAGTGACAACAACGTTGGAGAAATACATCTTGACTTGGAAGTGATGGAAAAGTGTAGAAGTGGTTTTCTGACCGGCAGGTAAAATGAGAGTGATGTAGAATAAAAGTAGGACTAGCCTTGAAAGTTAACGAGAAGAGAAGAACGTTTGCGTCAAGCAAAGCTAAGCTCAAATGATTGAAGAAGGAATTGTGAGTTGGTTGAGGAATTAAGATTGTAGCTGAAGATGCCAAGCTTCTTATACTGCTTGACTCGGAGGTATGTTAAGTCTATCTTGAGATGATAACCCCAGATTCTTTCCGTCTTAGAATAGATTTTGCCCCCTTCGATCTCCAAAGTCGAGAGAATCGTCAAACGCAAGCGCCAAGACAAGACCGATAGCGTTTGAAGATTCGTTGGACATGATGCCGACATTGCCGCTCTGTTGAGTCAACAACGGAATAACCGCCGTGTACGAAAAAGGTTATTCTCCTTGATACCCTCACCGGCCTCCCGCTAGGCAACTTTGGGTCAAGGTGTAGGGACGGTTAGAGCGGCCAATCATGAAACTCCAGCCTCGGCCGAAACCCAAGGCTCTGGTCGTTGTTTGCCCAAACGCGAAAACGCGAAGTGACATGCCCAAATCGTTGGTGGCGCGCCATTGGTGGAAAGAAAACTCAAACAAGTTTCGCTGGTTTCACATGATTGGTCCAGACGACACGACCCCTGACTGCTACGACGTATAGTGCTTCACGTTGCCTGAGAATATCACTCACCCCTGTTACAGATATTGTCTAGGCCTATATTTTCGCTCAGTAATGGTTTGCTATTCCTCAATTGAGATGACGGCGAAACTGTCAAACCCGTGAAGCTGGAACATTGTTTTAAGTGGGCGGTCTGGATGACTTGATGTAGTATTATGTCGTCGCACGAACCATTTCACGTTTCGTCTTGGCGTTTGAAGAGTTGTCATTGGGAGCCGATTATCCGCTCACTGTTGAACCCAAACGCCAAGTCAAAGAAGACCAATTATAGATTCCGGTTTTTGGGCATTGATATATACATCATTGCTTCGAAACTTGTCGCACTTATTTCATTTTTTTTTCATCGCCCTGGAGGTTGACTTTCATTCTCTCACTGCAGGCCAGTTATTTTCTTAAACTTTTTCAAGGTTCAGTCAATTATTATTACATCCAGCAACGATGGGTTCAAAGTATCGTCCAGTCCCTGAGGATGAGGAGCAACAAACTCATGAGAAGAACGCTCTTCTATCACCTCTGCCTATGTACACCAACATCTCGCCATTCATTTCACAGCCAGGAGCACATCCAATCTTGATATGGATATGCCATGGCGTCTTACTCTCCTTCTCATTGGCGTTCTTCGCCCTGTCATTACTGCTTCGCGCCAGCCCTTTACAAAGCGGCGTTTGCAATCAGCCAAATTTTCCTTACTGTGAGTTTATCGCAGCCTTTTCTGGCCTCTATTTAACACCGAATAGCTCCCGCAGAAAGCGTTGCAGACTTTCATACGGTCCGATACAATATTACTCCAGCCCTCGAGATGTCCGAGTTTGTTGGATACGGGCCCGAAGTTGATAAAGCGTGGAACCATGTCACATACGACGTCGGTGATCAAATGATTTCACAGGCTGAGCTAGACAAACTGGGTCTTGATCCCAAGTCTCTGAAGGTGAAGGATCCCAAGACAGGGCATACTGGTTATCGCGTTGGAATCCAAGTGTTCCACCAGCTTCACTGTCTGAACTTGCTTCGGCAAGATACCTACAGGGATTACTACTCCAAGATGGGCGGCGATATTGAGGTCGAGCCTGAGGACTTGAGAGGGCATCTTGGTAAGTCAGACTTTTTGGGCTGGTTGCTTGATCAATACTAATCTGTTTTATAGATCACTGCATCGAGATTCTACGAAACAACATCATGTGCCAGAGCGACACTGGTGTCTTCGCATTCAAGTATTACGATGGCTACGATGGACACTGGCCTGATTTTAGCACGCTGCATACATGTCGCAACTTTGATGCCATCCGAGACTGGGCGTTTGAGCATGCTGTTGTATTTGGGGATGAGGATTGAACTGAGCGTAGACGGCATTCAGATAGAAGTGTAGAAGCAATCATAGAACCTTGGTGGTAAATAATGAGCCATTAATCTTGATCCTCGTTACCTCATTAACGTGGCTGTGAAGGCTTTCAATAGCCGTGGATATATGACTTCGGCTCTTTTCATGTGATAATAAAACCAAGCATTATGTCTACCAGAAGTGGTATTGATAAGAGATCTGACAGGTTTTTGGCTTACAGATAACGACTTCTGACTGGCTGAAGTAATGGGTGGAGGTTGTATCTCAGCTGTCAATTACTCACAGAATCAAAGTGTGCATGCAAGCCGATAACGTCAGATGAAAAAGTCCCTGCAGAGCGCTCATTCAGGCTCAGTTAGATATGCGTTCTAATTGGACCGTCTAATTAGGATCTGGTGGAGATTAGATATGATCGAGTCCGATAAGATCTTTAACACTACCCTATAGAGGTAGATATAAATAGTGAAGAACAATTACTGGCGGAAGAAGACTAAGTAAATATATCAAATGATACTGTATCGATTTTCTAGAATTCTATTATCTTTTCATTCTTCTTTTTACAAGCTTTCTTCTCCACTCTGAATAGATTGTCATCTGCACAACTCACCGACCCTTTCTATGACTCGATCATTCTGAGACATTGAACTGTTCACCAAAGACAATCCCTTTACCCTGAATGGCTCAATTAACTCGCCAAGCCGGCATCGGCTTTGACCCCAGCATCACTTCCACATCTATCAAGATAATGTGATCAGCTAACCATAAGCTTAGCAAAAGTTCTCAACCTTCGGTAGTTAAACATAATGCTTCATTTTAAGCTTACAGGGATGACCCGCCAAATCGAGCCCGTGCGTCGGCAGAAGATCCTTCCAATACGGGAAGGTCTCTTGGCGTCCGAAGTTCGGCTGTCTCGTATTTCCACGGCGGTCATTTCCTTTAACAGAAGGTCCAGGGGTCCATTTCCGAACACTAGCATAGGTACGGAATAGACACCGCGGCAAGCTGTCCACTCATGAGTCAATATGGCAGGTCAATTCAACGGAATAACTTGTGCAGTTGCTCTTATGGGGAATTGGGATAGATAAGGATGGCGAGTTATGCTGTGATGGGATGGACCTTTGATCTGGATGAACGGAGATATGCCATCATTGGAAACGATCGCCATGAGATAGTAAGATGGATAGATTATGCCTGCTCTATGTCGTTCTTGAGAACATTTGAAGAGCATTATAAATATGAAGTGTAGTTGCATAGATTATAGTCGATATCATCATCTTCATCTGTCTCTTCACACCTCATCACCGCAACAATGGTTTCCAAGCTCGCTCTCGCTCTCTTCTTCGGCAACGCTCTGGCTGGTCTGGCCGGCCGAGCCATTCCTCCTCGCTGCGCCATCGCAGACCCTACCCCCGAGCAAGTCAAGCACGCTCAGAACCTCAAGAAGATCGAGTCCGTCTCTAAAGTCGCCGCTACCTCCATCACCGTCGACACCTACTTCCACGTTGTGTCTTCATCCTCCTCAAAGTACATCACCAAGGCTAAGCTCCAAGCCCAGCTCAAGGCTTTGAACGATGCCTATGGTCCTCAGGATGTTACCTTCAACCTCATCGATACCACTTTCACCACCAACTCTAACTGGGCTGCTGGAAATGGCGAGGTTGCTATGAAGCGACAGCTTCGCCAGGGTGATTACAAGACTCTCAACTTGTACTTCACTGATGTTGCCAAGCTTGATGGTTCTGATGCTCTTGGATACTGCTTCTTCCCTGAGCCTAATGTGTCAACTGGATCTTCGACATTCATCCGCGACGGTTGCGTCATTGTCGCTGAGACCGTCCCCGGAGGTTCAATGGCTCCTTATAACCTTGGTGGAACTGCCGTTCACGAGGTCGGTCATTGGTTCAACCTCTTCCATACCTTCCAGGATGGTTGCACTGGTGGAGATCTGGTTAGCGATACCCCTGCTCAGGCTAGCTCGACCAGTGGATGCCCTACTCGACGGGATAGCTGCCCTAACCAGGCTGGCGATGACCCCATCCACAACTTCATGGATTACTCTGATGAGTAAGTTATTCCCGAAACGCTGATTGATTCAATTACTAATAGTCATTGTAGTGTTTGCTACGAGGAGTTTACCCCTGGCCAGAAGACCCGCATGCACAGTGCTTGGAACACCTACCGCAAGTAGATTTGAGACGATGAGATGAGATGAGATGAGATGACATGTATATAAATATTTGTACATATTTCTGCATGGGAGCGATGTGGAGTTTGTGAGTTGATGGGCATGACTGTATTGGTGTTATCTGGATAGCGAGCATGAGATTAGATATGAAGAGATGAGTTGATCTGAAACGTTTTACATGTTTTAGTGAATAAATTACCCCGTACGGGGTTTTTGAAACCCCTGCTCCTTCGGTAGTCGCCGTGATACCCTCTCAAATGTCGGCCAGTCCCGAATTCATATGATTGGCCGCTTATACAACTCGGCTCTTCGCTCAAGGACCATAATGAACCCAAGTTGCCCAGAATCTTGGATCAACCCCAGCTTGTCGCTGTTCCAGAACAGCTTGTCTCAACGCCCTTGCAGACCGATCTCCTGTGACACCGGTCCCTTCTTTCAATAAATCGGCATAAAATACCTTGGAGACAAGACCGCAAGTCTCATCCTCTGCCTTCCATAGACTAGCCACTACGCAGGGCACACCGGCCATTTGAAACCCAGCGGCAAGATGGATCGATTCTTGAGGAAGCATTGGATCACCTGTGATAGCCGTCTCACATGCAGAGACATAGATGAGAGAGCAGTTTAGCTTCTTTGGCGCTGACATCATGCTTTGAACGTCGAGCACGTTTCCTCTCGTGATGCCGCCGTTTGCATCTTGGGTGTACCAGTCTCGTAGGAGAAGGCCGCTGCGTGCTGGGTTAGCGATGTCGACTTCACCGTGGCAGGCGAAGTGGGCGACCTGTGAGTTTAAAAGGCCCACGAGAGCCTCCTTTCGTACCGGGCGGTCGTGGACTACCGCGGCGTATCCTCTGCGGGTGAGAATTGTGTTGATGGTGTCAACTTCGGTTGAGGCATGCTGCAATGGCGCACGGTGGTCTGTTGTCTCCATCTTGACCAGCATCGCTTTCCGAAGTCCACCATGTTGCATGATTTCTTTCTCACGATCTCTCACAAATGACAATCCTCGAAGGGTATTTGTGTATGATGGAACGCATCGATCGAGCACCGTGCAACGCTCTCCTGTCTCTACTGCACGACGATGGTCCCCAGCCGCATGAATGGGCCAAGCATTGATGCTACTCGTCGTCAACCACCAGACCCTGGGCAAATTTCCATCTTTGGGCGCCCCATCATACCCCAGGCTGAGCAGAATCGGTTCTGCTACGACTTCCCAGAGCCAAGTAAGCAGATAATGGAGGAGATCCCCACCCTGACCATCTCCGTCATTAGACATGTCAGTGGCTTCGCGAAAGAGTGTCTTATGCTCCCTGATATCGTCGGCAGTGAATTTGGGAAGTGAGATTTTCTGGATGTCAGTGGTAGTGATGATGAGAGCGTAGCCACTACTTATAGGTTCTGTTTCAACAATGATGATTGGACCAGACTCGGCAAGTTCGTAGAAGTGTGAGTCCTCGCGTGGAAGCCTAAGAAAATCCTGAAAGCCATCCTTTGCTCGGATCTCGGCTATGAGTTCCTGAAACGAAGTCGACTTGTTGAAAACCGCCTGACTCTGGAGAAACTTCTTATCAAGGTCGAAACGAGCCGCTCGCTGGCCCTTGACTTTCTCGGAGACCCTTGCCTCAATGAAACGAGTTGCCAGATCTGGAAATTTCTCTTTCAATTCATCCAGGCCAGAATCAACGCCCTTGTTGAGGATCTCCTCCCACAATATGCATCGACTTCTCTCATATAGCTGTAGCGCTTCAACCACTGGATCTCCAGCCGCAAGCGAAAAGCAGAGAGAAAGTGTCGGCACGGCTTGAAATTTCTTCGCTTGACGCAACTGATCAGCCCGCGTGGTACAAGCATACACAGCAAAGGGAAGATCTTCAGCTGCTTCTCGGATATAATTCCTTGCCGCGGTCGAGTCCTTTGCCACCACGTGCGCAAATATGGAAGCATAGACCTTCATCCACGCGAGCGCATGTCGAGCGATACCTGGTGCCGATGCGAATTGAGCCATCATGATCAAGTATGCGTTTGCAGCGACAGTACTCAATGGAGCCGGACTGACAGTATAGATTGCGGTGAGTAGTTCGGCTTGGTTGATGAGCAGGCCCCCACGGTTAATATCGTCCATACCACCCATCGAGATGCACTCTTGGAAGTTCACGAGCGCATCACGAAGATCTCGCAGGCTGAGAGTCTTCCTAGCTCTGTACTGTAGCGTGCGCGTCAGATTCATCCGTGCCGAGAATAAGTAAAACTTGTCGGTGCATCCACACGAGAGGGCTTTGTTGAAGTTCTTCTCGGCTTGAGTAAGAAAACTCAGATCTTCCTCTCGGTGATATTGGCGAAGATAAGCTGTTCCGAGCATATTGTGAAGTGCCGAGAGTTCGACTGGTGGGAGGCTGAGATTCCTCCCCAGAACCTCTTCGACAATCTGTCCAGCTCTGATCACATCTCTGACATCCTCGGTATCGTCGTATCTGAGCTGAAGGGCGTGGCTGAGACTTCTAGTCCTCGACCCAGCTCGAACCTCAGTAGGCCCAGTTGCTTCGAGACACTTCTCAAAAGACTTGATGGCTGTGTTGATATCTTCCAATCTCCCTGAGAACTTGAACTGATACATGGCAGTGTTTCCGAGGCCATGCGTCAGCATGATGTTCATGTTACCAGTAGAATATCCCTGTTCCTTTGAGGCGTCAAGGCCGTCCTGATATGCTTCAGTGGCCTGCGAAAGATACTTGGCATCACCGGTACATTGGCATTTGACGATGTAAGCGTTGCCGATATCATTCGTGATAGTAAGATAAAAGGGATCCGTTCGTGACGCCAATACCTTCGCTGCAACGAGTGCTGTTAATGCACCGTCGATGAATTGCTCTTGTCCCGGAATCTGAGCTGACACAAAAGCCGCCCTCCCGGACGCTCTCAGGCAACGTGCTTTCATCGGATCTTCGAGGTTGTTCAGAAAAGGCAAGACATCGAGGTTTGCTTGAATCGCGTTACGTAAATCTTCTTTGTCCCCATAAGCTTCGAATCTGAGGAGAAGTGCTATAGAAAGTTGTTGGTAACAGCTGATCTGTTGATGGCCTTGTAAATCTGGGTGGTCGAGGGCGTCTTGTAAGCACTTGACAGCCTGGTCGATTTCCGAGAAGAGTCCGCTTTTGCCGAATTGTTCTTCGTGAGCACCCGCGTCTCTGATCAGTCGTGCTGGTGTTTTCGGTGACGGATCGATGATCTGTAGCTCATTAATTCTCTCAATGAGCTTATCTGCTTCGACTTGTGTTTCTCGGTGATTGTTTTGTTCAGCCCTTTCACCCAGTGCATTTGCCAACTCTTCTAGCGCATCTGTAGAGTTGGGATGAACCCGAAGGGCTTGTCTCAAATAGTCGATCTCAGCAGAAGGGTCTCGTGTATTCTCTTCTTCATTGAGCTTCTGCTGCAGTGATGCCAAGTTCATAAGACAATTGAATCGATCCTTCGAGCGCTTCTCTTCAGACACTGCAAGACCTCTGTTGAGGGATACCTTTGCCTTTCTGAGGTTGTCGATATCTTGATTTAGATCGTACAAGTGAACGAAACAAGCAGCGCGAGCACGATGTATGTCTGCAACGGTGTATCGAAATGGCGTCGAATCAAATTGACTTGGAACTGAGTCTTCAGCAAGCTGGAGAGTGGCCATACTCTCACGAAGTAAGCCTTCCTTGTCTTCTTCCTGAAATAAGGCCCGTTCCTGCTGTAGCTTCGCCAAGCCAAGGTAAAAGATTGGCTTGCCTGGGAAATCTGTCGTCAACGCTTCATGGAAAGCCGCATTCGCATCCTCAAAGTCGACCTCTTCGTGGGTAACCTTATACCTTTGTGTCAGAATATCGCCAAGGTCATCCAGATGCAGTGCTCGGTTTGAATGATCCCGAGGTCCAAACTCAACAGCTTTTCTGAGATACTCCACCGCTCGATCAAGAGCTTCTGGTTTAGCTTCAGGAGTTGCAACCTCCCATTGTCTCCGCAGAACTCTTCCAAACATGCTGACAACAACCCCTCTCATAGGCTCGCTTTTGAGAACATTAAAGACAGCTAGAGCGCCCAAGATAGTGGCATCCTTCAGGCCAGACGTATTGTTGCCGACACCTCTTGTCATCAAAACTTCTTCACTGGCCATGGAGAACCGCCTTGCTCTCTGGGAGCGATCCGTGAGCATGACAGCATAAATATACTTGCATGTTTCCGGATCCACGTCCTTTAGAAAATCTTTATTTCGGCAGTACTGGCCGTCGGGAATAAGATCTTCATCTTGCTTTTGAGATGCAATCAATGTTGCCGCATGCTCAAGCTGACTCGTGAGATCTGATGCCATGTCGAATGTTGTGAGAAGGCGGCACTTGAGGATTCATTTAGTGACAGGAAAAGAGGGGAAGGACGACTTGTGCAAGCACTAGCAATCAGTAGCAAGACATATGATCACTGGACTCTGATGCGGGGTTTTCGTCCTCATGTATGTAAGAAATCTGAAACATTGCTTCCAGGAGACATAAAGATTGAAAGAATGGTAGGACAATTTGCGGCCAATTCACAGCGCGTAGTTGATGGGTTTATTTGTTCAATGAGTATCGAACGGCCGAGACAACTAATACGGCCAGCTGATAGGCTAGGGGAAGCAAGAAAACTCAGGACCTTGACCCTAAGCGACGAAAATATTTAGGTAATCTAGCCTAAGTTTAGGGGACTTTTTGCTAAGTTTATTTTAGTAGCCTCTTCTAAGGTCTTAAGTTTTCTTGCTCCCCAAGGATAGGCTACAGGACCACAAGCTGAAGAGCAGTGTAACATTGCGTGCATAAATATTAGCACACTATTAGCGCCACCTCGGCTAAATCGGGTTCTGAGATACGAGGTATTTGTGCTGCCTTGGGTTTACCCAAGATAAGCACTGACATACTACCCCTCTATCACGTACTAAAATCTTTCAAATAGCTAACAATAATGGGCAAGGCCCTAGATCTCAAGTATGCCGAGCTCATGCGAGCGCATCCTTTCGGCACGGCGCTTTACCTACCAATTCCGTCGAGTCAGTTCCAGCCCGGATTTATCGGATACTTTGACTCGACTGGAGCCTGGAATCCTATCGGGGACCTCACATCGTCGTCAAGCTTGCCATCGGGGCTGTCGCCCTTCGACGGCAACACCCTGAAGCGCGCTCCACCTCAGAAGCAAATATGGGGACCTAAGCTGGGTAACGAGACAAGAGGCCGCGCCATTGATCTGAGTGTCGGCCTTGGAGCGATACCTATGCTGGCTGCAGCTGCACTACCCTTCGATGTTTCCGCCTGCTTCCGATTCCAGGCGGATAAAAATCACGGGGCTGTTCTCCTGACCAGTGGTCCTGTTGTTCATGAGCGATATTACCACAAAGAGCCTCTCCTTCAGTGGATGAAGCAGAACGCGAAAAGCATAGCGAAATCACACCCTGAGGTCAGAGAAAATGGTTTGTGGATCATCACTTCCACATGGACGGCAGAGAATGCATCAGTCAATTGCTGGAACTCCAAAGACAAAAGCGTTGATGTTGGGTTCAGCACAACGGCCCTTGAGTTTGGCGAAGTGGCTCCGAAGGGAAGTTACCTGCACGGAGGAAGTGCAGAAGGATGGATAAGCACTCAGAGTGATGATGTATGTTCCTATGTCCCTTTTTGACGATAACTTAGGTAACAGGCTTAGAACGAAAAAGGCTATGTTGTCTTCTTTCATGGTATTAGATTCACATGGGTACCCATTCGCGGAGTGAGTCACCAACTTGAACTGTGAAATGCACGAAAGCTAAATAATTACAGTTGACAGAGAAGAAGACCCCCAGAAAATTCCGAGGAGAGGCTCCAGCACCGGCCGCATCTCTGACAACATTTGAGGACGACTTGGGCAATGGGACTTTTGAAGTACAGTATGAAGACCAAACTGAGAGGGAGGAACAAAATGCAGCGCACCAGGAAGACGATGAGGACGATGCGTGGGATTAAACGTTGCTATGCGATTCTTAAATGCCAAAGCTTATTACTAGCGAATCCTTTAACACCAGGCGGAAAGTGCCCTGATACGTTGATTTACGAACCCATCATAATTGTGAGTTTGAATGAGGCCAGGAGTGCAGTAACACAGCTCATGTTTCCCACTCCTGATTTTAAGCGAAACCTATTCTTCGAATCAGAGCAACTGGTAGAGCACTACATCTGATATAAGAGTGCGATGGAATTTATACTTCCGTTAACAAATAAGCCTGAACGTTAGGGATTGGCCGTTTTCCCTCAAGCCTTTATGCTAAAACATGTTTAACTTTTCAATTTTGCAATACACCTGTAGTATTTCTTTTCTTATCACTCAACTGATTTTTGTCTTTCATATAAGGGACTAGGAACTGAGACCCACGTCTTGGAAATTCCTTTTCCTTTTCATTATTTATGTTTCGCAAATCGTGCTACATTCCATCCTACAGGAGGCCGCCCTCGAGAATCTCCACAACCACTCTGATTCATTGTCATCTTGTTAGATCAGCCGAATAACTACAATGAGTCTCCTCACCAAGCTGAAGAGGCTGACTGTCCATCCTAGCCAAATGCTGACACCAAATTCGGCAAAGAGCGCTGACGGTTCGGCAGGCAGCAAGAAGACAATTCGCCCTGCAAAGATATCTGTTGTCACTAATATGATCATCAGGCCCAAAAAGAAGCCGTCACCGATGAAAACTCTTCGAAGTCTTCCAACAGAGCTTTTGATCCAGATCGCCACTCTCCTCGCCCCAATCGACCGTGCAAGCCTTGCCTTCACATCGAGCTGGCTTCATGGCATTTTCGGCAATGCCACAAAGCTCAACAAATACGATCGCTGGAATCTTCTTAGACGGTTTGAAAGAGGTAACATATGGCCTTCTGAAATCCTCTGCGAGATTTGTCAGAAATTCCATGTGCCTCGCAAGAGCCGCCAAACATTCACTGAAAAGGAGGGTCGGCGAACTTGTATCAGAAATGGCGCTTTATATCTTCAGCGATCCTCCATATCGCCTTACCTTTCGAGGGAGATTCATTTCGATGTCATGGCAGCCATATCGAGGTCTCACCATTTCATGCCAACTGCATCACTTCCAGGCAAGTCAAGTGTGGAGTTTGTGGCACGGTACGACAATGATGAGGACGAACTAGCTATACGGCTACAGCAGAGTATACATTTTTCTAGTAAGCGGCACATCCTGATAAAGTCACAGAGGATACTATTTCCTGGACGAAGTGCGGGCCGCGAGGCGAATAAGATCATTCGGGGTACTGAAACTCTACACCGGGTTCTTCAGGGGACCAACGAACTTCGGTCGATCTGTGCGCATGCTCGGTGGGCTGATCTGTATCCGTTCATTACTCGCCCAGACGGGGAGTTAAGATGGTCCCGAGGACAATGGTCATTCCGATATACAGAGACACAAGAGTTTGATCTCCCTGGAGAAGAGCTGCAGGAGTGTCTATGGACTCACAAGGGAGATTGCTGGGTGAACTGTCAAGCAAGGGCCAGACTGGACAGTGTCCTCGAAGGTCGCATCTGGTCTTGCGGCGGTTGTTCAACCGACTACGCGGTCAATATCATCCGGTCAGAAAGCTCGTGCGCGAATTATATAGTCATGACATCGTGGAAAGACGTCGGGTCTTGTATTAGAAGAGATGATCCGCGGTGGAAAGAGCATATGGACTTCGGTGCTCACGCAGTGCATAAACGTGAAGAATTTGGCACGATCGCGGGTCAGATTGACAAGTTGACGAAGGGCCCGGGAAAGGAAGTGTACTACTTCCCTCGAATTTCAAAGAAGAAGCTCCGGGAGATTTTCATTGATGAGGGAGGCTGTGAGGAGAAAATGATAATCAGGAGTGTGGAGGTAGACTCGTGAGGTTATATTCAAGAGCTGAGGGACGCAGGACACGACGGCCATGAAAGTCAACAGCTACCTCATTTTTTGACCTGTCGACTATGTCGATAATGGAAAGAGGAGGGGGTACCGTCAGTGATGGCAAGTATAGTTGATAGCGAGGCCTTTCTCATACTGGGTGTAGTAGATTGACAATGTCCTTCCTGAGAGGGGTGATGGGAATTATCTTGCAACCAGAACGCATGTTGTCTGCTCCTTGGATGTGTATGAGAGGAGGGAGGGAAGCGGGAGTAGGCCCCAACCATAACCGCGCCCACGCTCGCGCATTCTTTGCAAATTCTTCAAGCTTTACATCACAGTCGAAGACCTGCGCTGCCTGCCCTTTTTCTACCATGCTGTTCTTATTTGAACAAAAAAGCGTCGCGCAGCGCTTCAGTCACGTGGTAATGCACATGGTAATGCATGCGATTTATCCCATACGCAATGTTCAACTAAGTCCTCGCGACAGCGTCAGACACAACGCGTTGGCCCTCTGATTTCTCACTTCACATGTGCCACCCGAAAAGAACAGAGATCAGCCTCAAGGAGCAAGAAAATATCAGTCCTAAATAAAAGAAGTTTGAATAAACTCAGCAAAAGGTATCCTAAACTTACACTAAATTTACCTAATTCTTTCATCCTTTAGGATCAAGGTCCTAAGTTTGATCTGTTTGTTGCCCTACGAGGCGTATGTCTCGGCCACAGCATCCTTCTCACGGACCAAAAACTCCTTGAAATTACCCAATTCAATCCCCCACGTCTTGACCCTCTCAGCATCAACGCATGTCTCTCCATCCCTCAAGAACACCTGCGACCCAATAAACGGGTTTGAATCCATGACCTGAGCAACCTGCTCATCAGTGTAAAATTCAGCCTTCATGTCGCGCCCAGTCGCATCAGCCAGAATCTCCATCATCTGGACGGCCGTCAGCCTTTGGCTAACAAGATCAATTCCTTCCCCATTAAATCTTTCAGGCTCGTTAAAGGCGTCGAAAGTGAAATGAGCGATGTCTTCTGGGTCGACGAGGTTGAGTTTGGTGTCGGGCTTTAGGGCTGTCAACCAGACGTTGCGCTCGAATAGGTCGCTGTAGATACGAGCTTTGGGGGCAAGAAGGTTGGACATGAAGAATCCAGGACGGATGATAGTCCAATGCTTGAAACCAGCACGTTGAACGAGCCCTTCAATAACGTTCTTGACAAAAAGACTCTTGAAGAGAAAGTGACCGAGAGGAAGAAGAGTACGCCTCTCAGGAGCATCGGCGCTAATAGAGCTCGAGTACACAACATCCTCAACGCCCGCCTTTTTAGCCAGTGCAATAATCCTCTGGGCCCAGATGCGCTCATCATCGAGGTTGCTATAATTGGGCCCAAGAGCGAGGAACAGCTTTTTGCAGCCTGTAAGACCAGCAACAAGTGCCTCTTCGTCGTCCCAATCGCCAGAGTTCAAGACGACACCGATCTTAGCGAGGGCTTGAGCCTGGGGAGAATTGATGTTTCGCACTGTAGCGCGGACAGACCAGTTTAATTGGCGGAGGTGGCGACATACTGCTGAGCCTTGGGTGCCTGTAGCAGCGACGACGTAGACTGTTGGGAGAGACATGGTATAAACTGAATACTCAATTGACTGTTATATGATCATATTGCTCTCAATTAAAGTCGGCTCAGCTGTTTTATATCTGGCAGTTTCAGTACCATCTGCTGTGCGCTACTCCGTCCTCTTTTGTGGGGCCGACGAGCGGAACTCCGCTGCTCCCTGGGTCCCTCAGCGCACTTCCACCATCTTAGCTCATCGCAAAACATCATATTCCATCTCACCCATCACCCATGGAGCGCAACGACCCGCCAGCGCGACGGAAGTCCTGTCAGGCCTGCAAAAAGGCGCGGCGGAGATGCGATCTGGCGCGTCCGACGTGTCAGCGCTGCGCTCAGCGGCATATCCACTGCCATTATCCTTATGCAACTCCACAGCGTGAGAACGCAGGGCTGATTGGCAATGCACAGCCCTTGGCGACAGTCTCTGACGTTCAGGTTTCGGATACGCAGTCATGCCTTGTGATGCTTGACTCGATTCTGGATCCAACGGACGATTTCACAGACGAACTGTTCCAAGGGTCATTGGATTGTGATGCAACCGATTGGTCCACGCCGCGACTTTCAATCACGGCTCAAAATGCGTTGAATCGGTCTCAGCTTGTTACTATTCCTCAAGTCACAAGAGCGATTACATCACGGCTCCAGTATGCTATGGATACAATATTGAAGGGCCCGTCACAAATGGTTTCGGAGAACCAGACGCCTTGGTGTCATGCGCATCTGTACGACGATGGGATGCCAAAGTCTATGCAACGTGAGTTGATTCTATTTACGAGTAACTCATTAATAACACTCAGCTACAGATGCGGTGTCTTCTGCTGCACTCCATGCAGCAAAGAATCATCTCAACGCCAGAGTCATCCGTGACAACGTAGAAAGTCGTGTACAAGAGCTTCTTTCCAGTTCTCCAGCAACGGCACCACTAGAAACTCTGGCATATGCACAAGCTCTCTTCATATACCAAGTACTTCGCCTACAAGATAACGATGCCCGAACTTATGCCATCTACGAATCCACCATGCCTCACCTCGAAGAAGCATGCAACGCTCTCATCCCCTACATCGCTTTCGATGAAGCAGCAGACTCACCAAATCACACCGCAGATCTCATTCCCCTCTATCCAGCCTCTGCAGCACAAGCCTTCTGGACAAATTGGATCTTCCAAGAATCAGCCAAAAGAACCCTTGGCATGATAAACTTTTTCGTATTGACATATCACTTCATGAAAGGCGAGTCGGGTAATAGATGCGGCCAGAACAAGAACGTGGCTGTGAATCGGTCTGTCACCATGTCTGCGCATTTGTGGAACGCTCAAGATGCTGTTGACTTTGCACTGGCGTGGCGAAATAAGAAACACTTCGTGATAAGTGTGAGCGCGTAAGTCAACATTGAGTTTTGTTTGTTGTGTTTTTAGCTGATGATTGTCAGACCGAACTTCTTGGAGACGATAATCCACGACGCCCAGAAGGATGACATTGATGCTTTTGGCAAAATATGTCTGACATCTTTAATGGGACTTACTGAAGCAAAAGGCTGGTTAGCTATGAAGGGGATCACTTTATAGTCTTTCTACCAATTCTTTCTGACTTCAGTCCACCTGGACAAGGCGATGGTACTTTGCAAATACCTGAGCGATAAATCTGATCACATGCCTCTGTACCCTTCTGTATAAGAGCCTCCTATCGGCCCCTTAATCACATCTTGAGCTCTAATTCATCCTCCTTGCGACATTCCTGCCGTCCCAGAAACTTTTTCTCGAACTCATCCTCTTGTTCCCAGTAATCATCGGCCTTAGCACTCGGTTTGAATTCGCCAGATTTGACAAGTTTGTCAGATGGGTACTCGTAGACGTCCAGTTTGATGACTTTATTCTCTGGGTACAAATGGAGATACTGATTCCCGGCCATGGTTTTCATAAACGCATCGTAGCGCTCCAGATCTTCAACGTGAACTGCATCTCGGGGGGAGAGAAATGCCATTGCTCTGAAGGTGAAAAGTACGGCGAACTTGAAGATATTAGAGAAAGGTGACATAATGCCTGGAGAATTGTAGCCCTGGCTTGTAGTAAGAGCTGTAGGTGTTTTCAATTTATGGCCTGTTCTTAATTGTAAATTTTAGTAGCGCGCGTAGATGAAGCGAAGCCGCGGTATATATGCTCCACTGAGTGTCAGATCATTAGCTATCACATGATGATCGGTTCGAACCTTTATCTCTTGCCGCCCTTGCCGAGTTTTTCTTATCGAGCATCTGGAGACAGACAAACTCAAAATTTGACAAATTGAGGGCCAAAGAGAGAAGTTGTTTTCACGGAGGTACCGTATTGGCCAGGCCACGGATAATTATAATCCTACCGAAACCCCCACTCACATGGCAATGTTCGTCGCTACTCGGGTCTTTGCTTGGCACCTTTCTCTTCTTGAAACTCCTCCAAGCCAGCGCCAATGAGATAAATCGTAGCAAGTGACATAAAGACTATAGACTTAGTAGCTAGTGTGTAAAGCTAGCTCTTTAGTCTTTGAGTGTCCTCTAAGCCTTGTTCGTCTCGTCATCGGGTGGTGATAGCAACACACAATAACAGATTTCTTCATCAACATACCCAACACATAATCACGACTTGTGTTCAAGTGCCAAGAGAAATTAATATCAACCTACAAGCAGAAAAGTATTATTATGTAATTATTACTTACAGAAGGGCAATTTCAGATAAAAGCTACATAGTTTAGGGTAACCCAAAAGACAGGACGCTTGGGGGAAGTCGAGAGCTCCCTTTAAATTGTTCCTCATTTATTCCAACTTTGTGTCGCTCAGAGAGAGTGGAGGTTCTAACTTTTCTTGCCTCCCGAACCTGGCCCCCAATTTCGACGGCGACACCGAGGCAAAAAACAGTGCGGCTGAAAACTAAAGTCAAGGGCAATAGGCGATGTTACTCTAATTCCTCGATACCACGCCCAAGCCCCAGTTGAAAATAGCCATAATGAAATTGTGTTTTGTTATCTTATCTCGTATTGATAAGCTCCTTATCGCCCAAAGCCACCAAGGACCCTGACCTTAAGTTCTGACATTAAAACCGGATGCGAAAATTAAGTCGTCTAAAGATCTACTAAGATACACTGAACTTACCTTAGTCTTTTCGTCACTTAGCACAAAGCTCCTAAATTTTCTTGCCTTCTCTTGCCTGGCAAGTTGCAACTCTGCAAAAGTCCCTTAAGTAAGCCGCTGACAGACCAATAAGTGGAGCAGGTCGGCCGCGAAACAACTCCACCAAAGCGGCCGACTCTACAGCGGGAATACAGACCTGTGATAGGGTCATCAGCCGCAAGCAGCACGCGGATGGTTAAAAATAAGCGAAAATACAAGCTTAGGAACAAGCTTCTGTCAAGCGTCAATGCCGGATCCTTGCAGCCCTCGGTAGTCGAGACCCTTTAGACTAATGTCCCCTGCCAAGAGCTGCTCAACTGAGAGGCTTTCACGAGGCAGGACCCTGATTGAATGGAACGATATTGTTTTAGTGCATTCTCAAGATAGTTCCTTGTGCGAAAAAGGAAGTTGGATTCACGGACCTCGAGAACCTCTCAGCCTTGCATGTGCCACGACACCGCAATGGAAGGGGACTGAATAGGTTTGGCAACAGCGGTGTACCTCACGGACTGTGTATAAATAGGCGGCCACTATCCTCATTGATTTCTATCTTTGCCTTATCCTCAGTTCATCAAATTCTTCTCACTATCTTTTGATAACTTAATACTCTCCCCTCATTACCATGCTCCTCTCAACTGCTCTTTTCGCTCTCTGCTCATCAGCCTTCGCAGCTGCTACGCCCGCTCCAGCTCAAGCCCCCGAGACAGACTTCAGCTTCTGGCTCGGCGGCCCTATCCTCGAGAAATGTCTCGCTGAAGGAAACTGCGAGGACCGCCTCCTCGACAACCCTTACTACGTCGAAGCCAAGAAGTCCAACCATGCCAAGCGGTACAGCTGCCATGGCGCTGGCTTGCACACTGTCGTAACTAGTGGCAGGAACTTTGTCAAGTTTGGTTCCTTCAACCCTTATGACTTGTTCCATCACGTCTATGATCTATGTCATGAAGGAGGATGCGATAGTGGCAGTGACTGGGCCCGAAGCACAAAGTACGTCACGGCTACTGGTATCTACTCGAAGGATATCAAAGTCAGTGCTCAGGGTGTTTACTCTGGTTGGGACATGCGCAATGCTCTTGCACAGTCTCTCGCCGATGCTTCTGGTCGTAACCAACAGTGGTCTGAGGAGGTTGCATGCCCAAGTGGAGGACGGGCATGCTCACGTGTCAAGGCCTGGCAGGGATATGCTCCCAACTTCCACCAGTCAGCCATCTTCAAAAACTGTAATCAGTATGGCTGGATGAATGCTAAGACTGATGGTCTTACGGGAATTACTTCGGGTGGAGATTGCAAGTCGATTATTGAAAAGCTTGGAGCTATTGTTGGAGAGTCGGTTCCTTATGGAGCAGGAACTATTCCACTTCTTAGTGCTCTTTGTGGGTAGATAACAGCACACAAGGGTTTTGAGGAGCTCAGAATAGCTGGGAGTGATATATGAAGAATTATGAGGCCCTGTGCCTCGCAGAGTTGACAGCGAGTATTAGACTAGCTAAGTAAACATCACCTTTGACCGCGTGTCTGCCTTTAACTTATTGCCATTCCTTATCCAAAACAGTCAAATTCTGATATCCGCTCTTCACAACTTCAGTGTCAACCACCATGACAGCGATGAAAGTAGTGTCCTCAGTTTCACTGGCATTATCACTGACAGTGTGATGACAGCCAGGAAACTCGCGGAAGCTCTCCCCCGCGTGGTAAACCTTGGGCGGGTTGCCGTTCATCCCACTGAGCAGCTGGCCCTTGAGCACTGTGGCGACGACAGTTGCACCAGAGTGAGTATGCGGAGGTGTCCAGCCGCCAGGGCCATAGTGGACTTCGACACCAACGATAGACTTGCCGGGTGCGTTGGTGAGCTCGTAGTCATAAAGGATCTTGACAGTTTCGCGAGGGCGATTACTGCTAATGGTTAGCCGGATTCTGGAGGAGGGAAACGCTCAACCCACCGCTTGTTCTCAACACTGTCTGCCATGCTGATGAAGTAGATGTTGTACGATTAGTGCGATGCGATGAAGAAGACACAGGAGCAAGAAATAACAAGAGATGAGGAATATAATAGGGACAGTTCTTTAACTGAATGAACTACTTATAGTAATGTGAAATTCGTATTTCCTCAATTGACGGAGGACGATTATCCTACTTATCGGCCTCCCGATTTCCGGGTGGGGATGAATAAGCCGGGCAATCGTCAATTACAGGGCCCGCCCGGGTATCCGGGTATTCGCTTGTATCCCCAGAACCCCGACACAATTGCCTACTACGACTATCAGCATATAAACAGCTGCTGCTTGGCGCCTAAATTTTTTTTTTGAATAATATTAACCCCAACAAAATCATACATTAGTCTATTATAGTACTTTATCCATTAGGAAGCATTTCACCCAACCTCAACATGAAAGCCGTTCAGATCCTCGGAGACATGTCTTCTCCAACACTCAGAACCAACTTCTCAATGGAGAAACCCGAACCTGTCAAGTCCGATATCATGGTTCGCGTTCACGCAGCTGGAGTCACCGGCGATGAAATCATGTGGCCTGAAACATATCGCCGTCCCTCACGCATTCCCGGCCACGACATTTCCGGAGTCATCACCGCATTTGGCCCTGACTACTCTGGTCCCCTAAAAGTCGGCCAAGAAGTCTTTGCGTTTCTATCATCGCACACTGGTGAAGGACAAGCTGACTTTGTCGTCTGCACTCCTGGTGAGGTCGCCTTGAAGCCAGCGTCACTTTCACATGCTGAAGCCGCTGCGCTGCCGATTCCGGTCTTGACTGCGTGGGAGGTTCTAGACTACGCTGAAATTCACGCTGGAACCAGAGTTCTTGTGACAGGAGCGTCGGGCGCAGTTGGTCAGCAGTTTGTGCAGCTTGTCAAGCACTTGACGGGTGCTTATGTGATTGCACTGGCGTCCGCGACAAACAAGCAGCTACTGGGCGACGTACCAGACGAATTCGTCGACTACAAAACCCCAAACTGGGAGAAGTCTGTACAGGACGTCGATGTTGTCTTTGACACGGTGGGCGGAGAGGTTTTGGCCAAGACGTGGGAAACTGTCAAGTCCGATGGCATAATCATTACAATCGGCGATCCTGCGCCCTCTTGGGCCTTTGGACGTGATGAACCGTCCGAGTCTTTGTCCCTACCTGGCGTGAGGTACAAGTACTTTGTCGTCTCGCCGAATGTCGATCGTTTGGGACAGGTGGCGAGGCTATTTGACGGAGGAGTGATAAAGCCACTGGCCGTGAAGACATTTCCGTTTGAGCAGGCTGTTGAAGCTTGGGAGAATGCTAGGCAGCGTGGAAAGAGCTATAAGGTCGTGATTGAGTTTTAAGCTGTAACTAGATATGTACTATAGATGAGAGGTCCATGGTTAAAGATTAGATAGATTATTCAGTATTCAACTTGTACTTCCTTCCATCCAGCTAGAATCCAGCTCCACGCCCATGTTGATCCAGCCGCATATATCCTCAAAAGACCCCAAAGACGCATAAAAATTGTCGTCTTGGTCCATCGTCGGCAGAGACTCCATGCTCCCTTCTCCTTCGCTCTGTGTCAAACTCGGGACTTGATGCGATCCCGGAGTACTCCCCATGTCCCCACTACTACCTCCAAGTCCCAGAACATGACGAGCGATAGTCTGTATCTCTTTCACATTCCTCGCCGTCCTTGGCCAAATCTCACCTATGGCTTTGAGACATCCAATAGTTAAGCGGATCTGATCTCGCGCTATTGCCAAAGCTTGGTCTTTGAGCATGTATGTACAAGCTGAGAGAAGTGCGAGTGTTCCTTCGCTAACCATGCATGTTGTGAAAGGCGTGTGATGAAATGGACGGACCGGTAAAGCTAAGAGCTGGATCTGTGCATTGACCGACTTGAGAATTCTAGTCGTATGCACGTTGATGAGATCTGGCTTCGGCGTGTCGGCGGGCGGTTCTCTAGCACAGCTTGATACCTTTTCAACGGGGTTAAATCTCAGATCCGACAACGGTCTGTGTATACCAATAGTCGCACTAAACAGTTAGCTCAAATCTCATTATTGTGAACAAAGACATACACATGGATAAGCAAGTGAGCTTGAAACATCAGCTCATCAATGGTTCCATCCGCCTTCAGCACTGGCTTTTTATCCTTGGGCAGTAGCAGCAACCAGGCATCGAATGCAGAGTCAGCGGATTGTATGATGGCCTCTGAATCTTCTCTGGTCGCCTTTTTTGGTGACATGCAAATAACTTGTGCTGCGCAGCGGACTGCACCTATGAGATAGGCGAAGGACGAGAACACCACGTCTTCGCTGTCAAATTCGCGAGAATCAAAGTCTTGCAAAGTCTTTGGTGCAGGGATTGTCTGAATCGCATGTCAGTCTCTTGTTTCACGATCGTGTAAAGTACGTACGCCTGATTCATAATCTGGGTCTTCACAAGGAAGTTCTGCGGTAGGTTCAACATGTACTGTCTTAAAGTTCATCGTGCCCAGCGTTCCAGCGTAGGAAGCATCCGTGATGAATAGCATCCACCACGTCCGTCTCCAGCATTCAACCATGACAGGGTCTCCAAATCCGGATGTGATAGCAAACTCCTGCTTGTACATTCCCAGCCTGAGAGCCACATCGATTGCAGCATCTACCTGGTCTTTTGCCTCAGCTTTGAAGGTGTACCAGAACAAAGCGATCGAGTAGAGCAGACGAGCCTGGACCTGCACTGGATCTGATGGTTGGAGCTGTGATATTTGAGCCTTGACGGCGCTACTGAGCGATTCCGACCATTGGTGAGTGTCATAAATATGGCCAATCAGCCGCATGGAAGCTATGAGGGGACTAAAGTTAAAAGCTGACGTCGCGGACCATTGAACCAAGTGCTTGTACGGGACAGCGAAGGGATGCAAGTGGTGAAAGTTGGAATAGTAAGACTTGACCAGGGCATCATCGGTGAGACTGCCATGGCTGATATGCGGTGTTTCGCGGTTCTCTGGTACTGGTGTTGGAGCGGGTAAGCTCGCATGTTGAAAAACCTCCATGCACTGGGCCCCAGCCACAGATTCATCGCCCAAATTGATTCCTTCATCAGATACTGCCACAGAAATCTCTGACACAACATTATCCAGATGCGCATCAGCCTTATTAGCGAGACGTCTTCGTCTCTCAGTCAAAGCAGCTCGATCAAGGCCACCGCGTCTTGAAGCTGTATATTGGCACGCTTTATCGTATGCCATGCACCGACTGCATCGCGGCTGTTTTGCATCGCATTTCACATGCTTTGTCCGACACTCGAGACAAGCTAGTGAGGAGCGTGTGTTGACACGTGTTGAGACTAGTCGCTCCATGGTGAATGGATGATCTACGAGGGAGAGAATTATGGTTGATGCATGTCAAATCGAGGTAATACTAAAGTGGGGTCACGGGTATCCGGGTTTCCGGAAATAGAGTGGGTATACGATGTATCTACCAAGATGAGATTTCCAGGATATTTGTTTTCTTCGGTAAAGATTGTGTAATCATTGAGAACTGGGAGTGTTCTTAAATAAAACTCGGAGGATTTCAAAAATTCATTCTGTAATTCCTACAGTACCCATTAGGGCAACTCTTTAACGAGGTCTTCGAAAATTCGTCGTCCATTCTGATCCATCAACTTTATGTCCCTTGTAGACATCATGGGAAGAAGAGACACCAAGCTTCTTATCACTACAGCATTCAGCAATAGATCTGCTATCCAAGTCCTGAACATCGCGGGTTGGTGCTAGGAGCTGGCTGCAGCTGATCGTCCAGTCCTCAGGTGGGTCAGGCGTGGACGGTAGGTCTTCTTCGGTGACAGAAGACAGATCATCGCTAATTTCGCGGTATACCCTCTTGGTGACGGAGCAATCGGTCCCACTACTTGAAGACCTCTTGAGATTCGAGTCCTGAGCTCTCTGTGAAACATCACGACTTTTCGTACTCTGTGCTGAGTGCCCGCTTGACACCGGAAGAACGTTGGTGAAATCAATCACCCCGGCACCCCCATCCCTATTGGAGACTCCGAGATCCTCAAATGAAGAAGAGACTTGATCCCTGGTGCTCAGTGTTTGTTCCTCAAAACTCGCCCTCTCGGACCGAGAGGTCGTAGGCTCTGTTGAGATAACGGCCGGCTGTGAAAAGGGAGACACAGGCCGCTCGGGTTCGTGGGTATCTGAGAAAACGTCAGGTAAGCTGGATTTCGTGGGAGATGGGACATACCATGATACGCATCCTCGAAAGACCAGTGGAAGAGATCGAGAAATACATTGACATCAAAATCGTCAGTGATAATATCACTCATGGCTGGAAATCCTTCAGCGGCAAGTTGACAATAACGGTGTGGTTTTGTCGGTTCTAAATAGAGAGCGCCCACGGACAGGAAGGATTATGTCTGTAGAAGATGAAACAACTGGCGGTGCTCACTATTTATGTGTTCCTCGAAATAGACATACTTTTAAACGCACCCATTATCGCTTTTTAACTAAATTGATGAGGAAAGTCGGGAACCATAAATAAGCTTCTTTATTGGGTACTTTTTGCAAAGTTTAACAGCGTTAACACGCGACACTTTTCATTCTGGAACCTTGGTACATATTGCCTAGAGTATAAGCGAATGACTATGTAGCTACAGCCCAGAGTTTACAACGTTGGCACAATTAAGGTGTGGCAAACACTCAATTTCGAGTCACCCAACGCATACTTTGAGTTCTAGTCGTACACTTATACTGCCGGCCCAACACCAAAGCAGACTGGTGTCTCAAAAGCCAACTCCTCCGTAGAGTCGATCATTAGGAAACAGGGACTGGCAGTGCCAGTGGCCGGGTATATTTAAGATAAGTGGAATCCGCCTTTCTGGACAGGCTGTTTCCAGATGTGTTGTTTGCCATACTAACTTGTGGCCGAGAGCTTAAATGAGCACATAAAACTCAGTTTCTAGAATGCAGCTGGACTACTCTACTCGTATTGCTGTGAATAATTCTCGATATGATATCTGTCTACCTTGAACGGAGCCACGAAGTTTGGTCAGATGCATCCCGTTGTAATCCAGCCTGACCAAGCTTTTATCCTTCTAACAATGGATTTCCTCGGCCCCATATATTGAAATACTCACGATAACATCAGCAACGTGAACAAAATCTCTGCCATTTTGTAGATAGTATTATAGCACATAAACCACCATATGTACCTTAGGCTTCTCTTTAACCAACCATAAAAACTAGTTAAGAATATTAGGTATTACCTGAGGTAGATTATCATAGCCGTAGTCCAGATTCCTCGGTGCTAGATGGGGATCTCAACAGGGCGCAGTGACTTACCTGCCATTCCTTATCATTACGGATCGCCCTTCGGATACCAGGGTAATGCCAAAAGGGTCATGTCGAATACTGTTGGTACGGTCACGGCCATAGCCAGAGCGGTTCCGATCTTGCTTCCGAGGAGTGGCTCCGTTATGTGCACGGTCTTGTTGGTTGCCTTCGGCGATCTCCATTCCTGGAGATTGCACGAGCGACCAACGAACCAGTAACTGTCCAGTTGTGGATCATTTATAAACAGTGCCAATCCCTAATTCCTTGAGCTCAGATTCTTTCTCAAACTAACCAAAATGGCCTCTTCAACGCCGGACATCTCGTGCATTCTGCCACGCATTCCTCAAGAATTAATCAATGCCATTTCTCATCATCTAGAGGGCAGCGACCTCAAGGCCCTGCGCAAAACATGCTCGGCAATGGCACGTGCCGTACCACTCCATTTCGATCGTGTATTCATATCCGCAAATTCCCTCAACATCCAAGTCTTCAAATCAATCGCAGCCAACGAAACATTTCGCCATCAAGTCACTGAGGTTATCTGGGACGACGCCCGTTTGTTTGCTGGGCCGGAGAGCTGGCAATACAAAGATGAATGGCAGTATCAAGGTCGGGAACCAGATACGATTGTCACTGAGAATGGGTGTCCAAGGTGGTTCCAGAAAGGATCGAGTACATCTGATGACGACTGGTGCCACCCCTACAAATTTCCAGTTGCTGACAATCATATGGGACTCGCAGATTGCTGGGACTATTATAAGCCGTTGTTGGAAGACCAACGGCAGATTCTGGAAACTAATGCTGACATTGAAGCTTTCAAGTATGGTCTCCAGCGTTTCACATCCCTGAAGAAAATCACCATTACGCCTGCTACTCACGGGAGGCATTGGAAACCACTATACAGGACTCCTATGATTAGGGCATTTCCTCCCGGATTAGACTACCCTATCCCAACGGCATGGCCTACTTGCCCAATGAACGATAACGGAGAATGGCAAGACGAGCTTCCATGGATATCTGAGGAGGGCGATGCCCCATATCAATGGTTCTATGGTCCCCACTGTACCGCTGAGAAATACAGAGAGAAGTGGCGGGGCTATCAACTTGTCAGCAAAGCCTTGATTGAGTGTGAGAACAAAGTCACAGAGCTCAAAATTGGAGGCCACGAGATCAAGTCCGGATTGAACTGTCGTATCTTTGATCAGCCATGCACCGAATACGACAGTCTATGCACTCTACTGAGGCGTCCAGGGTTCCGATACCTCGACCTTGATCTTTTCACATGTCTCATCGAGCATGACGACTGGGCAACATACAAGACGGGACTGTTGCACGACGCTTTAGCTCAAGCCAAAGACGTAGAGCATTTATGTGTACGTGCTTCGACGGATATCGAGGATGCATACCCTCAACAGGTTGACCCAGATGACCTAGAAAGGCTTGTATTCCCTCTTCGGACAGTGTTTCCCGTCGAGCACTGGCCGCGGCTTCAACACTTCGGTATATCGAATTTTCTTGTAGAGATAGATGATTTGATCGATGTTCTTTCCGCTCTGCCATCCACACTACGCTCCGTTGAGCTAATCAACTTGGCTTTTGGAAATCCGGACCACGGCTATGACCGCCTCGTTCGCCAGATGCGTGATTCTCTGGACTGGCGCTCGCGCCCCCTGGAAAAGAGACCGAAGGTGCATATGGTCTGTTCTGGGGAATCTGTCTGCGACTTGGTGGATGATGAGTTGATTGAGGTAGATGATGCGGTATGTTCGTATCTGTATGGGGATGGTGAAAACCTGTTCGAACCTGAGTCGAGGTACGTATCTTGTGGGAGAGGGGCTGTACGGAGGGATCCGTTCGATCCAGACTTCCGAGCTCCTTTCTAGAGTCCAAGATTCATGTTGTTGACCGTCTTCTCTACTCTAGCAAGTCCATTAGACTCCGCGAAAAGCTTAGGATCCATCGGTTTGATAGTGAGATTTTGAATGTACTATATAGGAACTCTTGAGCCTAATTTTATCGCCAACGATGGCCCAGCAGCCGTGAGCGCAATTCGCCTTGTCAGAGTAGAAACACGCCAACTTGGAAGAGCTATTGAGTTTCTCTAGTAGCGGTCACGTCTTTCTGAAAGCTGCGGACACTAATATGTACAAGGCAGAATCATTTGCGTGTTGGTAAAAGCTCATGTTGCGGTTTTGCTCCCGACAACTGGGCTTGTCGCATGGTTCAAGCCACGTGATATGATTCTCATCTTCAACCCCAATCCCAGGCTCCAACTCAAAGGCTGGAACTTCCGTATCTTGATTCCATTTCATTTCAGCATTTCTAAATATCTCGTTGGAAAAGCTATTCGGTCCAAGCTTTCTCAGATCTACTGCTGCCACAAATGGAAATGCCCGAAAGACTCCGCTCTCAAATGCTCTTCCCAACCAACAAGTGCAAGCGAATCCTGGAGGGCCGACCTTGAGTGGATATAAGCAGACCAACAGCATTGATTTCTTGAGATGTATTTCATTGTTCCCTTGCAAAAAAGAATAGCCATATTGTCTCGCTTTATCGCTGCTGCTTCAACCTACCCGGACTATTGAAGCCATCACATTAGCCGCAGACTCGTGATAGTGTCACTACTAAAGTCGTGAAGATCTCGTGCGTCAAGCCATCACTGGGAAATAGAGATGGAGTCTACCACTAAAGCCAAGGCCTTGGCTAATTCAACATTGGCCGATGTACCCGGATAACCCAGCTGTTCCACTGTTTAAAGACCCTTCCCTTCCATGATCGCCCTCCAGCTTCCGAATCCATCCTTGATTCATCTCTAAATCAATCACCTACACCCACTTCCCCCATGTCTTCAGCCATCATCACTTCCCTGCTTATGCTGGAATACACCGGCACTCCAAATCTCGTCGCCGAGGTCATCGGCGCAAACCCTACAGCCACGACATTCGTTTTAAACTGCTAAAAGCCTAAGAACAAGAAGACCTGGGACAAGGACGAGTGCTATGTTACCAAGGATACCATCATTGTCGGCCCGTGGGCTGACAAGACACCTGCGCCGGGTGCTGTCACCACCGGTATCTGGAGAGAGTCCGACGTTGACGAAGACGAAGAAGAAGGCTTCTCATTCTCGATAGAATGCCAGATGGATTACACGATACCCAAAGCCTGCACTACACAACCAATTATCCTTCGTTCCCTGTCTACGATGATCGTGAGGTTACAGCAACGTTCACCAATCACGGCGGTACGACGTATGACGGGTTCTTCTATGCTGGGTGGGAATACTTTGACTGGACTCCTGTCACTGTCACAGCTGGTCAATCGTATCTTTTGTCTGCCAAGACTTCTTCCCTGACAGAGGCTACGGCCACGAGTGACGTCTCTGGAACCAGCAAGGCTGAGGAAGCAACGACATCGGCGGCCGAGACTACCAGCACGGATGACGATGGTGTGATTACTGTAACTGGTGAGGCTTCATCTACAACTCCTTCCAGCAGCGGTGCGTGCACTAGACGTGTTTTAAGCCTCTGGGCTGTAGTGGGATTTGCGGCAACAGTGGTCTTGTTATGAACGTTGATGGTATCAGACTAGCAGAGTTTTTATTTATGTCGTGGCATACGCTATTGCTGGTTGAAGAGGCTTCCTGTAGTTTTTCCTGCCATTTCTATGTAAAAGCCGCTCACAGCTCATGGCTACCTTTGTAGTAATCCCTTGGAGCGCCTGACTGCCCAGTGCCACGAGCTTATAGACCTGATCCGGTATCTTGCCGAGTAGAGATCTTGAAGCTTGGTACTTCGACTGTGCGCAAGTCTGTCGCAGAATGGTACTCTAAATACGATCAAAACCAACTGGGTGAACAATTGTTCAAAAGATTGTCAACGTAATTCAGAACTAAGATATTTCATGGGATTCTAGTCGTTGAAATGGAGTGTTGCTTAGACACGTCGCGCTGATAGTTCTTTGTGGATAACTACTGTAAATAATCTACCTTAGAATTAACCCAGGCTCGCAGTCGATCATTTACTTTAGAGCTTATACGTCAATACTGCTATTAACCTTGAATATACCCCATAACGGCATTTCCTTCTCAGAACTCCGACATATCGCGCTTCGGTATTAGCCCGGACTTTCAGTTGTCCGCCAAAGCGGGGCCTTCGAACCAATGAACACCTCCCCTCTTTCTCGAGCAGTTAAGCTCCTTCCATCCTCGACAGTAAATATCCCAACCAGATCGGCCTAAAGGTCGGGTCGGGGATTGTTTGCCGCCGATATTTAATGGATTTTAGGGAGGGTTTTCTTCTATATAAGCTTGATATGTTGCACTTCATATGTCTACACCAAACAAGAAGAACTTCAGCCTGCGACTTGCAAGCATGGACTCTCAACTCGAAGGCGGTCTTCAGGGCTTTGAAACAACTGGTCATTTCGTGCTACTTCTCTGTATTCTATACTTACTCTATTATGTAAGTGGTATCCTACTTCCTGCCTCTCCAGCCTTAACAGACTGCAGGTAACCTTTGCCGTATATTTCAATCCACTTTGGCATCTGCCAGGTAGGATGTCTGTATCTGATTCAGCCGGCTACAATAACACTGTCGCACAGGTCCATGGGTATCATGCTGGTCAGACGTTATTCTGAAGTATCACTGGCTAAAGGGCACTCGAGCGCAATACGTCCACCACCTTCATCGGCGATACGGTTCGTTCATACAACCCCAGGCGATATACCGCTAACTCTTCACAGGCCCCGTTATCCGCGTAGGCCCTCAAGAGGTTGACATATCCGATATGGCAGCAGTCAAGGAGATTCATCGCGTCAAAGATGGCTACAGAAAAGCGCCGTTTTACCAGAATCTTGTTCCCAATACAAAAAACCTCTTCAATACGCTTGATGTCGAGTTCCACCGCCACCATCGACGTCTACTGTCCTCGCCTCTCTCTGAATCATCGCTCAGATCTGTGGAGCCAACCGTTGATGCTTATGTCAAGACAGCAATTGCTAGTATGAAGCAAGAGATGGATGAACGCGGAGCAGCGGATGTAGCCAAGTTCTGGCTCTTCATGGCCACGGATATAATTGTTGAACTTAGCTTTGGGGAGTCCTTCGGCATACTAGAACATGGCAAAGTAGGTGGCCAACTCACAAGTCACTGTCGTTGCTAACTGAAGTGACCAGAAGAACCAGTACATCCACGACCTGGAAGGTCTCGCAGCCAAAGGTTCCATTCGATCGACATTTCCGACTCTCATAGCCATGGCTACCAAACTCCCCCTTCCTGTCTTCAAGGAAACTGCTGCTGCTGCACAGCGCATCAGGGACTATTCCACTGAGGCTGTCGCGCGCTACAAAAGAGATTTCGCAAACAATCCTACTGCAGCCAAGCCTACGTTGTTCAGAAAGCTTTTTGAAGCTGGGGAAGCCGGCCTATCAGATGATGAGATTCGTGCTGAGGCACAGGCGTACATTGTCGCTGGTTCTGATACTACTGCGACGACATTGACGTACCTCATATACTCAGTCTGCCGTCATGACGATATTCGGCAGAAGCTGGTTCAAGAACTCATGGGGCTACCCGATGACTTTGGTCACGGCGACTTGCGAGAATTTCCTTACCTGAATAATGTTATCGATGAGACTCTCCGTTTATATGCAGCAGCTCCTTCAGCTCTTCCTCGGGTGGTGCCCGCTGGAGGCGCTCACCTTGCAGGGTACTTCCTCCCTGGAGATACTATTGTTTCAACACAAGCCTGGACCTTACATCGCAACCCAAATGTGTTTCCCGACCCCGAAACCTGGAATCCATCACGTTGGGATGGTGGTAGCAAGTTGATGCACGATGGAGTCATGCCTTTCGGTGGAGGCTCAAGAGGTACACGTCTTACCTGCAGTTCTTTTCAGTCTGTACTAAGTTTTTCTAAGTCTGCATCGGTAAGCATCTTGCGCGAATGGAGCTTCGTTTAGCTACCGCGAGATTCTTCCGCGCTTTTCCGAATGCAAAGGTCTCTTCTATCGAGGGGATGTCGGAAGAGGATATGGAGCTGCGCGCGTATTTTCTTTTGACGCCAAAAGGAGGCCGTTGTCTGATTCAGTTGGAATAGAAAACAGGGGGGTCCGAATTTCTCCGCTTGTGCTGTTAACAATACAGTGTTTCCCCACGGCTGGGCAAGGTTACGGCCCAGGGGCCAGACAGGGAGTAATATCGGGATAGCGAGACGCGGATGGGGCAGTTTTGACACAGTTTTGTCGCCCATTGATATAAAAAATGACCACTACCAGTTTGGATAAAACTTCATCAAATAGTATAGCAAAAGCCTGAATGTGTTAACCCAAGAATCTGCAGTGCAGCCGAATCAAGTCATCGATGTACAGGGTATGCCTAGCGGGCTGATGGGAAGTACTTCAGCGGCCGCCCCTCTACCGTATATCAACATGTATCTCTTAACAGTTCTGTGTGTGAGTCCGTGCGCCCCCAGGAATATCCAGCGCTTTGTTCGCCTTTCGCGTAGGCTGCTAAAACATTGAAGAATATGGCTAGTTACTTGTTATCATGTCTACGTAGATCTGTTAAAGAGCGAAAAATTCTTCATCATTTAACTAAGTAAATTGAAGTCTGAGCCATTGAGTTTCGCTTGTTCTGCCACTGAACTTGCAGGCATGAATGTAATCAATCGCATTCGTTTATCTGACGGCGGGAACTTCCGCATGCAAAACATCCCAGCCGATAATGCAGTGATTATTGCTTGAGCCTCCAAACGATATCAACTACAACTGTATCCTTGATTCAGTGAGTTCTGCAGCTCTGACAGATGAATCAGAGTCTCTATAATGACCTATGCATCGCTGCAATGGAATTGATTTGAGGAAACTCCGTTTTATTACCAACAACCAAGATGAAAAACGATGTGCCGAATTGCCCAAAAAGAGCACGTGCTCCAGCGACTTCAGCTCGTTACGCACATCTGTCAATCATATCGATTCCCAGCCTAGCCTCTCCAATAATTTCGCAACCTTGACCCCATATTCACAGGACCAACACCCGATTTATTTTTAGCCTCCCCAAGTCCCCCTCCTCTTCCTCCTTTCAACCCGTCAAAAAGCAATATCTCGCGACCGCCGAAGCCACAGCACTAAACGTTTCAGGTCCCGTGTCTCCCACATTACGCACTGACAAGTCAGTCTAGTTGGTTATTTAGCGATTGGCCAAAGCATCTCGCAATCTAGGCCAATCCGCCAGATGATGTTTAGCCTGACTCGCGGGCGACGCAGCGCTAGCTCTTTTGGGGCATGGTGCAGGGGCATGTTGTATTGAGCAGTCATGGAAATTGTAAAGCTCGAGGAAGAAGAAACGGCAGATCCACTGGGGAATGTTTCTTCTCCACAAACGTTGAAGGGAGCTAAAACAGTCCCGAGGATATTATATCTAAACTTTCAGAATGAAGAATTAGGAAATGTGATTCTAATAGTAGAACGATCTAAGGTGACGAGAAAGCATTGATGCCACTGTCCTGAGACGACGAAGTCCTTTCCATGACTAGACAAAAGCAAACCTATCTTCTGCCATCATCGGTAAAAGTCAATCCTTAATATCATTTCTGCCCCGCAAACATGTGACCAATGCTCTCGATACGAGTGTGCCAAGCGCGCATCTGGCAGTTGTATGATATGATTGACACTGCCGTCTGTGCGATGCATGCATTGACCCGTTTCGTTTCGTTTCGTCTCCTCCTCTATTTAACTCCCAGAATGTCGCAATCTCACAGCCACTAACCAAGTTTTCATTCATTCTTTGCAGCCAAGATGTACATCAACTCGCTGCTTGTATCTTCTCTCTTCGCTGCTTCAGTCCTCGCGGCTCCAAGCGCCTCAACAAAGAAAGCTTGTGAAGAAATCTCAAAAGCTATTCCAGGTCGCGTCTCACAGCCCTTCACTATCAACTACAACAGTCAGTCTTCGGGGTACTGGTCCACGGCCTTACGTGAGATCAAGCCTGCTTGTGTCGTCACTGCCAAGTCAGCTGAAGATGTCTCAAAGGCTGTCAGCATCTTGAACAAGTATCCTGATGTTAAGTTCGCTGCCAAGTCGGGTGGACATGACCCTAACCCTACCCATGCTACTGCTGGCGATGGAGTACTCATCTCGCTGAACGAGATGGTTGGCGCTACTTATGATGCCGATAAAAAGGTTGCGTATGTCAAGCCTGGCGGAGAGTGGAATGATGTTATTTCGCAGCTAAATAAGGAAGGCGTTGCTATCGTTGGAGGCCGTCTTGGTATGTGTTGTGAGGTTGCTGGATGATGCACTGCTGACTTGGCTTTAGGTCTGGTTGGTGTTGGAGGTTTGCTTACACAAGGTGGCATCTCTTTCTTGAGCGCCCAATACGGCTTGGCTGCTGATGTATGATCTGCCACCGAAACTGAAATGACTCGCTAACGATGTGCAGAACATTGTCTCTTGGGAGATGGTTAACTGGAACGGCACAATCATCAACGTTGACGCAAAGACTCAACCCGAGCTCGCAGTCGCTTTGAGAGGCAGTGGAAGCCAGTTTGGTTAGTGCCGACAACTCGATCATTAGTGCAAAACTAACGACCATAGGCATTGTGACTCAATTCACTGTCAAGGCTTACCCCATCGGAAACATCTGGGGTGGTATTCGCACCTACGATGAGTCCAAGACAGACGAGCTCTACAAGGCGATGCACGAGTTCATCCCATACAGCAACGAGGATCCCAAGGCAGCCATCATTGTTACCAGTCTCATTCTCACTGGAAGTAGCCGGATCAACCTTTTGTTCTACTTCTATCAAGGCGAGAAGCCTCCTACTACTGGACCCTTCGCCGATTTGTTGAAGATCAAGTCGACACTTTCTACTACCAAGACACAGTCGTATCCTGATCTGGTAAGCCCTTGAATGTACCGCTTTAAAAGTCGCAATGCTAATGGTATACCAGCTCAAGTCTAACGGCGCCGGAGTTTCACTCTTGAACTCGAGAATCTCATTCAGAGTAAGCAGCTTCTTTCCGTTATCTAATCTCAACTAACAACTCAGACCGCTACTATTCCCTACTTCCCTGACGACTCAAGCGTGTACGCCGAAATCACCGACAAGTTCGTCGAGATCACAACCACCTACTTCAAAAACCTGCGCGGCCTCGCCTCCCAATGCTCTGTTGACTTCCAACCCCTGCCCTCCTCAATCGGCAAACACACCGAAGAGCGCGGCGGAAACGCCATTGGCTTCACCGCCAACGACCCAGACCGTGTTCTTCTCGAGATCCAGTGCGCTTGGGTAGAGAAGCGTTACGACGATGCTGTTCGTCAGTTCTCCAAGGACTTGACTGCTTACATTGAGGATAAGCTTCCTGAGTGGATTGAGAAGAATGGAGGATCGGTAGATGAGTATCTTCCTCTGTTCATGAATGATGCTATGTATGATCAGAACGTCACGGGGACTTACAAGGATTACGCCAAATTTAAGCAGTTGCAGCGCGAGGCTGATCCGGAGGGTGTTTTGCGCGAGAGGATGGGTGGTTTCAAGTACTAATCAAGCTTGAAGGCTGTAATCTTTGCTTAGTATAGTATTAATAATAATGTCTTGTCTATAAAGGTCGCTTTGGCGTTTTTGGGTTGCTGATACTGCCAGACTGAACGCGTCCTCTCACATAAGCAACTGTGAAACCGATCACCGAACTTGATTCCTTGCCATGTGTAAGTACCCCTGCCCTCGTCTCGAGCAAGTCATCAGACTATCCCACATTCGTTTTAGCAAGGTATTCCCTACCCCGAACTGCTTCAGATGGTCCAACGCTACTTGTGTCTCCGCGAGAGTCCCAGCAGCAGACTCAGCCCTAAGTCCGAGGTGCGCCTCGATAAGAGGTTTTCTGAGATCAATTTCGGTATATATCTTGTTGAGACCGAGGTCTCCCTTCTCCATCTTTCTCGTCTTGTCAAACATCTCTTGACTCAATGCCACCATCGCTTTTCCGGGGTCTGTATCGGGTCCAGCAATTCGGGAGTTAATTTGTAGAGATTGCAGCATGGTGTCCATGTTCATGAGGAAACTGCGTATTCTGGCACGAAAGGCCTCGTATTTTGCGTGTTCGGCCATTGTGCCCAGCCATTCTTCTCGGCTAGTCTCGGTGGATGCGGCTTGTGAAGCTGCGGGTGTTCGGTTAGTGTCCATTGCGCATAAAAGAGGAGTCTCAAATTCGATCGGAATTGGGAAAGTACAGAGTGCTGAAGTTTGTATGAGGATCGAGGATCAAGGATCAAAGGGAGGAATTCGAGGCTATGTATGGGAAAAGATATCAGTGTGAAGGTGTGCCAAAGTGATGCAGAGCATTGCCAAAGAATACTTAATCACATCTCTTTCTGCTAGGTTCTTACTGTAGTCACGGTTCGTGACCAACACGAGCAGAGATCCATTGATATAGGCGCTGAGCGATAGTGATAAGAATTCTCAGGGTCAATTTCCGTAAGTGATTGATATTCGGCTCTTGTCAGAGTAGCTTTTCAAAAAGCTCCCGCGTCGTTTTTGTTTCGCAGTGACACAGCCCATCTGAGGGTTCCTAACGGCCAGCTTTCGCGAGCTGTCAATCCGAGTTCTTGATACAGGAGACATTCTTGCGTTGGAGGATTTGGAAGGGAGCTATCGCACATGCATCATCTCAGTACTTGATGGAACGACCCGCCTATCCCATGCTGCGAGCTAAACGGATCTGGTATTGAGATTCAATATGGGCAGCATTGCTGTATGGCTGTCTTCTCGTACGTCACCCATCGTCTCATGGAGACAACACTCAGGTTTGTGTAACCCAGCTGCATCGGAAACTCATGATTCCGAGCACCCCAGTCCAGCCACTTCTCCTCACCGCCACTGAACAGCCAGCCACGAGAGAACCTGGCATTACTAAAATGAAGAACCCTGGTAGCGCAGTTCAGCTGTGTCTTAGAAGCCACTGTCCTGAGACATACCTCGGGAAGAAAAATATCCAGCCTTGATATAAGATGTTAAAATAAACTCAGCAATAGGTAGTTAGCCTAAAGTTTTACTAAATTTACCTAAATCTTTTTATGACTTAGGGTTAAGGTCCTAAGTTTTCTTGCCTCCCCCAGATATATTCCGCACTTATAACTGCACTCACCATCCCAGTTCCCGTGGCCTGTTTCTTCTCAGAATTTACACAGTGCAATCGCGCTGTTTCTTTCGCTGGTAGGTGCACTACCTGCAAGGGTCATTCGTCCAATATCGCATAATAAAATTGCGTCCGAGATTGTAATAGTACGACGCATCTCTCGAGTTGATTCATTGAGATTATTGGTTTTCTTGGTGGCTCATTACCCGGCACGCCTGCAAAAAGCTACTTGATCCACTGTGAAGAGACGGACATCCATTGATCGTGCATCTGAGACATATCTCATCACTTTTCAGAATCGATACCACGGAGGGAAAACGTGACAACGCTGCACAGGCTCATCCTAGTTGCATATGCAGTGACAGCGCGTAAATCCACTGTCCAGTTGGAACGCTCGTTACCCGCCAAGAGCTACCCAGCTCCGAACTATTGTAATTTCGCGCGACACAAGTCTCAGTCTCTGCTTCAGGTATGATGGAATGGTTCAGTACCACGAGGTTGGAGAACCCACTAAGTGTCTCAAGTCTAGAGAGTCATTCTTACTTTTCACTGTTCCCTTCGCCAGCCAACTCCAATGAGCAATAGCCACTTTCCCCCAGTCCCCGTTTCTTTTCTTTGGGGCTGCGGCCCGTAAACGGCCAGCCGCTGCGGACCACCCATATTTCACTAGTCTAACTCGCTGCAGACCATCTTGATATTTCCTCCACGATACGGGAGACAATATCACAGGGTATTGAGATAGCCTACTCGTGTTACCATCAGCCATGATTTCAATTTGAGGTTAGGCTACAAATTATAAGTAAGGTCTTAATGCTCCATTGAGTAAGCCGGCTCACCAGTTCTAGAAATCAGTGCAATGTCGACAGTCGCTCTATCTCGAAAGAGGGCACCAAACCCCTCTTCACCGACCACCAGCTTGAGCAAGAAGCTGAAGCTGACCAGCATATCCCCGCTTCAGCCTCTTGACCAACAGATTTCACTCGCCGCCCTCACGACGCTTCTGAACCAAAACCCAGCCGATATTGTTCCAGATCTGCGGATGCAGGTGACATGTCTGAAACTATTTCTCCTGGTAATGTGAGATCACATACCGATGCACCTCAGGCCCAACTGACAACCTGCAGTTCAAGAATGCTAGAAAATACGCCAAGTGATAAAAGGATTCCACCGAAACATAGACAGGAGCATGAAGTGGGTTATAGACAAGCTGTAGAGGCTCTTAGCAAGTTGGATGTTCTGGGCATTGCAACGCGGAAAATGGTTGCCGCAGTCAATGATATCGAGAGACTTACCAAAGATATTGATGGGATTATGGAATGTGAAGCCCCGTCATTTCCAAACGTGCAGCTGAAAAGGTCATGCCAGGATTTTATTGCAGTATATGAGGAGCGATTGGCCAGCTTGGACCCTATGAGAGAAAAATGGTGTAAGGATAGTTTGTCTGGTGAACATGAGACGGTCTAAAAGAAGTTTTTCAAACGCTCACCACGGAACTGCTGGTCACAAAACCCGCTTTCAAGGTTTTGCTAAGAGCGCTGATGTGTCCTATTCTTTGGTTATCTCTCGTGCGGTTTAATACTATCTCGGCTAGGCATCAATCTCGAGTACTCATTAGCGGCAGCTCCCTGTAGTGAGGCACTTTAGTGCAGAATTGACGCTAAAGCGCCCGAATTACACCTGGAAATGTGACTGCATTGTTCGAGAGGATATCATGGCTTGTTAGATTCTTTGTCAACAGCTGTTCGACCATCCCCTTTGTTGAAATCTCCATTGCTAGTTCTTCTTCTTTTGTTCATGTTCTGGTCACAAGTGTTAAACCTGTATAATGAGCTATCACCGGGAGATAGGCACCTGTTCGGGAATGGACATCGTACTCTTCTGTTCAGCATACTTGCAGCTGTTGTATAAAACATGCTCACTTTACTCTTGGATTCTTAACCTAGGCGCACAGAAATCTCCTTCAACCTCACACAAACATAATTCTCATCAATTCCTAATCAAACGCCAACACGATCATCAGCATATAAACCAACCACCAAAATGTCCGACCAGTCCTTGCCATTCCGAAACACAGATCGCATGTCAGACCTTCGGAGAGAGTATAAACAGCGCGTGGTTAACCTTTCAGAGGATGTCGCTCAGGCGTATGAGCTCCGCGTCAAGGTGGACAGAGCAAACCGGGAGTTCAAGGAGGGACTCGGAGAGAATATCGATAAACTGCTGCTCTATCACTCTGACATCATAAAGGATTCCGGTGCTGTCAAAACCGGAGACTCCCTTATTCTCACCGATGGGGATATCACAGCCCTCTACAATAAGCTTGGCAACAAGGTCATCCCAGAGCATTGGTATGGGTGCGTCCTTAAGATTATTCGAGAAAATGAGAAGCTGAAAGCGCAGGAGAAGGCAACCAGAGAGAAGCACTGCGAGCTATACCACCAGGAAGGACGCCCACGTATGACTCGTGACAATGGCTCTTATACACGTCGTATGGATTGGTATGCTAAACGCCTGTTTCGTCCACAAGACACAACAGAAGACAGGCCACTGCCAGTCAAGATTGTGAAGAGACTGGAATTCCTGAAGGATGGAGTTGCAGATATCTCCGAATCTGACTTTGAGTTAGATCTGAGTGCTCGGACATATGTTCCAATTGACGCTCTCAGGCCTGGAGTTGAAAGCAAAGATCCTAGCTTGTGCTTGTGGATAGAGCGTATGTATGGATACGAGGACCTTAGGGACAGTTAAATGTGATTGTGGCGTTGTTGGGCGAGATGTAAATGGGCTGGAGAACAGGCTCTGTTCTTGGCAGAATTCGATATAGTTCGGTATACGTTTTGAATTTTCAGATCAATTTCTGTTTTTCCATAGCTGGATGTCGTATCATCAAAGCTCGCTGTCGCTACAGGATGTGGTACTTCAAATTACAACATCATTGCAACTAGAGTGGTTCAAGATTTCCTAGCTCATTTTTCGTGCTCCATAATCTGATATTTCCATCTGCATTTACTCATCATTGTGACCAATATCCATGTCCCCCATCCACTCATTCAACATAATGCTTTCCTTCCAGACGTCCTTCGCTATCTGTTTTTGCTCATCGTCCCAGAAAACCTCAGGACCCCAGCTTTGTTTCTCCATTCTGGCCCTATCTATTTTCTTCTTTACATCGTGGACTCTTTGTTCCGACTCTTGTTTTGCGAGGTGCAGCCAGATTCCATTATTCGGTTTTCCCAGCCTCGTGTGATAAACCTCCCATAGTGCTGGGAACATCTCGACCCGCTTCATGATCCAATACGGCGCATGGCCCAATCCTTGGTAGAACCGTAGGTCTCTTGCATCATCAGGATTACGCCATCGAATTTTGTCGGGATCTTCGTTCGAGATATCTCGATCGACGCAGTTTGCTAGTCCTGATAGAAACTTCTTCTGTTGTCCGTCCTTTCTGCTTGCTAGCTCCATGAGCTGTATGTCATGGACTCCAGTTACCAACACGTTGAATCGGTGAAATAAAACTCGGGATATGTCGCGGATGTCGAATCCCACTTTGGGGATGTCTGCCGACTCGAGAAGCATTCGAAGGGACATCTCACTGTTGCCGACAGCCGAGAAGGCTGCGTCTCCAAGTCTTCTGATATTGACAGTGTAAAGTGTTGTATTTGATGGAGCGAATATGTGGAGGTCGATTAACTCGTCTTTGGCTAGTCCCGTCGCATCAAGATAGATCGGTGCAGGTTTCGCGGGGAGCTCGTCGAGATCTCGGAGTAGTCGTTTCAGTTCATTTCTGAAATTGACAGATACGAGGATCCGCCCACCCCCTCCATTCTCATTCTCAGTAGATTGAAAGATCGAATTCTGGTTCATCCTCTTGGCGAGTCGTTGACGGAAGCGAAAAGGAATGATATGCTGGTGGACGCTCGCAAGCTGTCTGTGCACTGGCTGAGAGGTAATGAAGAATGGATAGAACGAATGTATGAGACCATGACGAAAATTGACTGAATGATTTTGCCCCTCTCGCAGATGATTGGGTTGACTCAAGGTCGCAGCCTTATGGTGTAACGATGGGCCTCCCGCATTTGGTCATCACGCATGGATGCCTCAGCGAATCCCCAGTCAACTGCAACATGTTTATATTGTATCAAACATTACCATATATCCCCCCTCTTTACTTGCTTCAATTTCCTAGCAAAATAATACCTCTCCACTCTTATTAGCAGAGCATACTTACAAATTCAATACGTACTGCATATCCATATCCTAACAATCAGGGTAATGCCTGGCATTCAGTACATACTACCAGTCCAGTCTTGAGCAGCCCCCGATGAGGTAGCGCCGTTTATCGGACCAGCCAAGTTGACTCCTGAATTAGTGTAGATGCCAAAGGGATCGCCGGCGTCATCCTTGGGGTTGTAACTGCAACCTCCAGACGACGGGGGAAGAAGTTGCCAGTACATGTTAGGCAGACCAACAGAGTTCATGTCATTCACCTCCGAGACGAACGAGGACTTTTGATCGTATTTTTGCGAATCGACACCCCATTCCTCAAGATAGACCTTCTTACCATTGGCCTGGCTTAACCAGCTGGGCAAATTGGCGCTCCACTTGCCAGGTACACTGGCGTAGCGGTGGACAGAAATGGCATCGATAGCCTTGCACTGCGTGACGGCGGGGAGAAATGTGCAGCCGTGGGAAAAGTCACCGCCCAGGCCACCGGTGGAAATTAGGATATGGCTGTCGAGTCCCGCGTTGCGCATGAACGTAGCGCGGCCACATGCCCAGCCCGCGGGATCGCCATTCTTGCAGTTGCTTGGACCAGGAGTCATAGGTTCGTTCTACAGACTTTGTCAGAGAATTAAAAGTTGATGTGATGGCTTGTAGTTTATACCTGAAGGTTGAAGCTAAAGATGGCATGAGGCCAGTTCTTCCAGACCTTGCCAGAGTATGCACCCTTGTAGTTTAGAATGTACGACAGACGGGCGTCGTATGCATCAAAGGCGTCCTGCTTCTCATAGAAATACCCGGAGCCCCAACGTGCCCAGTAAGCGTCCCTTGGGGATGTTAGAAAAAGAGATTCTTCGCCATGCGAGACAGACACGCCTTACTTTCTGTAGTCTCCAATCAAGGAGTTGGCGTCATGGGGCGAGATGATAGCCTTGATGTTCTTATCCGACAGCTTGACCAAAAGCTTATCAATCTCATCCAAAGTCACCTTGTTGTACTGTCCGATAGTGGTCTCCAACTGCGGGATATCCCTGACGATCTGGCTTCCTTTCTGGCAGCCCTTACTAGCCTGATTGACCCAGAGCCTGACAACTTTGGTATTGTAGGAGGACAAGGTCTGGATGTAAGCGTCCTGAGCTGAGTCTGACATGCCCTGCAGGAAGTAGTTGTTGGTGCCAGACCAAGACCCGGACTTGGCCTCGGTTAATTGACCAAGGTGAGCAAGGGCCAGACACAGCGTAGGGAAGAGACCCTTCATGGTTCGGGCTGATTTGAGTGAGGGAAAGTAGTTTGGTAAATGATGCGAGATGATGATGTGGGGTTCTTTTCGTTACCAGTGGTCTAGGGATTGTATTTATATTTGATGGGTGAGAACGGCACCCTGCATATTCAGGCTGAGTGTTGTTTGTATGCAACATTGCAGTTAGCGAATGGTGACATGCAGGAAACTGCAGCAGGGAGTCCTCCAGTACGCCGTAAGCATGCAGCATAGGGCTCAGCAATCCTTGATGAATACTGTCTTCGAACAATGTACAAACTGGGCAGGAAGTTATTACAAAACTTGTTTATTTATTTGAAAAGCAGACTTGATCCTATACCAACTCGACATCAAGAAGTATCTACTCGGAGCTTTTATCTTTCGCAATTACAACGACACTTCTCCCTTCTCTCATTCGATCAGGCTACCGGTGCATCATGGCCCCCACATCTCAAGTCCAAGTAAATCAGGCTCGGCCCTAAACACTGCCGTTATAGCCGCCACCAACCAATCATGTTAAAGAAAAGTGGTAGATGATGCGCGAACTGATAGGCGTGCAATAAGGCTCTGCTAAAAGGTACCTGTTTAGGGAGAATTTTATATACATGAGTCCACAAAGTATCGCTGAGGGTGTCCTCGGTTAATCCCCCAAGTTCAGCTGATCCTTCATTGCAGATAGAACCCAAACCATGCTGATATCTAGTGAGTCTTATTGGCCATAGTAGTCGACTAGACCATGTCGATCTATCAATACACGCATGAAACCCTTGCGTTCGGCCCATTTCAACCAAAAAGATGCAAGCGACGATGTTCAGTGTCTGCATCAAGCTTGCATTTACGAACTGCTCATTACGGTACGGCGATAGAGTTTGGGCTTATCGACCTACCGTAATGGGAATTTAGCAGACGGTCTTCGTAGCGCGACCCAGTAACAGCTAGCTACTGGATGTGATCCGCGCGATCGATTCCACTCTAGGCAGCTGAGCCAGGTACGGAGTTTCATATTCGGCAATAGACGCCAGCTAGCGCATGATCTGCTACCAGCTATTGTTACTCCCAAATCTTTAGCCGGCTCTCAAGATACAAGTTCACAAGTTGAGAAGCCTCTATGAGTAACACCTAGAAAGACGAGTCAATTCTGATCAATCAATAACATCCCTCTCTACCATCCCAGAACCATTCAACTCCCCTCCAAAGTCTATCTACCATGCCTTCTCTCCTCACACTTTCGATCATGGTCGGAACCATTGCGACATCAGTGGTCGCAGATATCTACAACGTAAACGTTCCATCAGGCTTCTTTCCTGGTCCCCAATCTGGCATTGGCTCATGGTACCGCGCCTCAACCGGCCAGGACTCAACCAACGGAAAAAGCTGGTGCGGCTACAGTTACTTCAACTCCGATCCTGTGTTTGCTCCGGTAAGCCACTTCAGGAACAATATGCTTCTTGAACACCTACTTATGATTTTTCAGTCTCTCAAGGCAATGGGAGGTGCCACGTACAACTCCAACCCGGATGCCTGGAGGCAGCAGACTAGGAAGTATTGTGGCCTGGAGGCCAAGGTCACCGACCCCACGACTGGCAAGAGTCAGCTCATGTATATTGGCGATTCCTTTGATGATGCATGGGTCAGAGTAGGTCACACGAGAAACTAGGGGAAAATTGCGGCTGATACCTCTATGTAGACGCCCGCATCCATCGACATCATGATCGATGCCTACTCCAACATCCACGGGAATCCCAATGGCGACAAGAATAATGTGATCAAGGGAGTCCAATGGGAGCTAACAGGTAGGGTCAACACCAAGTATGCTGCACCAGGTGCATCCTGGCCTCCCACGTCCGGTAGCTCTGGCAGTGGTTCTGGCGCTGGCGGTTTGGGAGCCAAGTGTGACGGGCAAACCCAGTTGTGCAACAGCGGTCTCACTTGTCTCTCCCCTGATGGCGTCTGCAGCGACAAGGCTTGCAATTGGGGGTAAGTGATCTTAGCAAGATTCACAAGTATCAGTGCTAACTGGTCCTGCTAGGTGCCAGGGATGGTCTTGCAGCTCAAGTGTCCCATGCCAAAAGCCCTGGAAATGTGCCAGCGGCGTTTGCAGCGCTTAGAATGGGAATTGGTGATCCGTATTACTCTCAAGTGGTCTGGATGTTCGCTTCTACTTGATGGACCAACTTGAGGACGTGATTCTAGATAGAGCTTCTGGCTAAAAACACGTCAATTTACTTGTACAAATCTCGCCGTCACAATCAACTCTTCTCCACAACAATATCAGGTTCTTCAAACATGACTTAAACTCAAAAACACGTCAATTTACTTGTACAAATCTCGCCGTCACAATCAACTCTTCTCCACAACAATATCAGGTTCTTCAAACATGACTTAAACTCGGCTGATATTACTTTTCCAACTAAATATCCTTGTTCCTCTCAGTCATCTTCTGCGTAGCGGAAGTTTACCAGATACTCCAATTGCCTCTTCTTAGCTTCCTCCACTCGACGCCATGTCATGTAAAGATCCTGCTCCAGTCTGGCGCACTTATCGCTCTTGGCCTCCAGATCCTTACAGTCAAGATCTTTCAGAATCTCGAGATGTCGTTTGCACTCTTCGTATGCAGCCTCAGCAGCCGTGATCTCAGCTTCTTGCGCTTGGTGGACATAAGACTCTAGTTTCATGATTCTCATATCTTTCTTTTCGAATTGAAAAGGTGTCGTGCTTTTCAGTTCTCGACGTTTCATTTCAATCTTGGTAAGCGCAAGGGCATGCTCGAGATCGGCGACATTGGCTGCGAGACCAATACAGTCAGTGCAAGTCATGTTTGTGGTGTAGTGGTCCATTATAATGATGGCCGTGATGTTTACGGGGCTGTTTTTGAATGGGATACTTAAGTGGTGACGTGTTGGTGGAAGTTATTGTTGAATCGTCGGTCAATCACAGAGTCGCGAGGTATTTATAGTGTTAATTTGGTGTACGTTCGTCTTTTGACGTTATTCTGTTCGGAATTCATTTATCTTTGCAATTGACAGCAGAGTTGGCACCAGCTGTTCATCTGACATCAATTGTGCACAGCCTCTAGTCATTGGAAGCTCCCTCACGTTTGACTTGAATGTTCGATGGTCAAGCCAAGAACAAATGGCAGTCTCATGTTAAATTTGAGACCAACATAGCATAATGTTCACCACACCCATCCCACTGGCGTTCATCTCGTCTATCTGTAGTCACCACTGCAGAAACTGGTATCATATCTCCTTAGTGTTCGTATCAGGACTTGAGTTTCTCTTGAGGCCCTTAATCTTTCCTTCCATCATAGAGTACAGTAAATAGCACGTTTCTATTGTGGACACTAATCTTGCTTCTCAATAATGAGACTGGAGCTAGTGATAGAAAAATTACCCCCATGCCATATCTCGATCAACATTTGCTCATATTTATATTTTTCAACGCATGTGGCGGGATACCAGTTGTGGTCTGTCCAACGTGGCGGTGAGCAGCACCCATGGTTCAACTCGGCCAACCAATTCGCACAGCTCAGCCCCAGACTTGCCAAACCGTACCGGCCGGAAAAGCGGGAGAGGTTGGCAACGTCATAGAGTTTGCAGCGTAGCATCGGGTAAGGTGAAAACTGGGGATTGTATGTCAAGACAGCTTCAGGACTGGAACTCATTGGAGAATGTTGCGCACGGTCAATGCTGGAGGGATAACTGCCGGGTTATTACCAGGATCACAGGCGGTCAATCTGAACCAAGAATAAATATTCTTTCGCTGCCTGATATTCCTCTACTTACAACATCGTGTTCCATAACTGTCTCTAACCGTCTCTAAAATCACCATGATGAGCATCAAGTCCCTCGTTCTTTCGTGCCTCCTCCTAGGAGCCGTCCAAGCGTATGGTTAACCCCGGCATCCCTTCTCAAAACCGCAACTAACTCACTTCAACAGAGAGGACTCCGAAGATCTCAGCAAGCACAACTGTTGTCTCCATATCAAAGACGCCAGTGATGCCTGGTGGATGACAAACTCCGACATCACCAAAGAAGTCTGCAAATCGTACTACGAGGATGTCGTCAGTATATCATCCCATTTACTCTTCAGGACTGAAACAGTTTCTAGGCTCAATTTGACAGCAAGACCGGGACTTGCGACGAAAACAAGAATGGGACGATCAACGATGCGGATTGGAAGAGCAAGTGCAAGATTTATGGAACATCATTGGGCTGGACTGATGATCGGGTTGGGGCTGGGCATGACGCGACATGTTATCCGATAGACGCATGAAGTGTTGGAGGAAATCGTGTTGATGGAACCAGGCACGCTGCTGCATCTGCGTGGTAAATCGAGAACCGATGGTCTATGCTGTGAAAAACGGGGAGAGCTGATAGCAGCGATAACTTCGCTACTCTCCAGCTGCGAGTCCTTGCTGTTATCACGAGGCGACCAACCATCAACAATTATATCAGAAGCCAGTGGCATCTTGCGAACGCTCATGGGAAAAGTTCAGCTATTGATTCATTGCCACATCGAGGTCCGGATCATCCTTATGCACTTTTTTGAGTGTAATGTATTGACTATGCCTAAGCTCACGTTCAAATACTGGCAAGGTTAGATGACAACGCTCATCCTTGATCAATTTTTCCGTTCCGAAACCACCCAAAAGAAGATCCTCTATATGGTCAATTATATTCTTGAGATATATTGGACCAACAGCCTTGCCAGTATGATTGGCATATACATCGTGTGGATCATCACCATGTCCAGGTGACTTGTTCGTGGCGTCAACCTCATCAACCATGTTTGGCCCCATGACGGTAGCAAACATCACGCCAACACCACCTAACCCCAAGACTTGAATAATTCGCTCGAATAAGAATTAAAATCGCTCAATATTACTTTTCTAAAACTCAATTCAGAGGGTAATCCATTAAATCCATCGCGCTAACAAGATCAAACCCAAAACCCAGCTAATCAACCCCCCAAAACTCGTACCAACACTCCTCCCGGCTAACAGACTACTCGCAGTATTGTTCCCCCAAAGCCAGGTCACTACCCCGGCCCCATCCTCGTCATCAATACTGCACACCATCCTACAAACATTCTCACTGCCCCTCTTCCTCAAAAACCTCCCCTTCGGACCGGCATCATCTCGCTTGCGCTTATCAGATGCATCGCTGGTGTTGTACAGCAATTGAAGCCACTGCATCTCCATATACGCTTCCTCACCCGTCGTCATGTTCTGCGTCCAGACGCCGCCATCGCCCCACGTGTTGAAGATCATGAGAGATGGATCGCGGGGAACTTGGAAGGAAATGTTGGCGACTTGTTTGCCGTTGGCATACCAGATTGATTGGCTTGGTGTCCAGTCCAGGCGGTGCTCTACCCATTCGTTCCACTTGAGACCATCGGGGAGTGTTGTGTTCCGCGTCGCTTTGGGGTAGACCTCACCTTCGATGCTGTAACCTGGATGATTCGTGTAGTGAACCCGATCGTAGTCTTCGCGGGTGAGGATCTCCATGTCGGCTTCTTGCACGTTCTTGATCTCGTCGGCGGGGACGTATGTGAACATTGCCATGCAAGCGCCTGGTGCACCTCTCACGCGACCGAGGAATCTAATGGAAAGAAACTGGAAGCGATCCATTGAGTCAAATTCAGAAGCGACTTGAAAGTCTTGTTGTCGGTTCGTTCGCATGGAGAGGTATGTTTCTGATGCTGGGTTCTTGTCTGGGTTGGTCCGGATGTAAATGTTGTTTGCCGAGTTGACCATGGGGAATCTCGCGCCGTAAGCAAGATTGTCGTGACTCCTTCGGTTGCTCCAGCTTTGGATGGACCAAAAGTTCTTCCATTCCTTCTTCTTGAAGTATTTGCTCGTGACGTCGGCTTCAGCGGACGCATTCTCTCCAGCGATCGTATCGGGGACTCCAGCGTAGTCTGCAAGATTTCTAAAATCCCAGAACCGATGCTGCGTGTAATATTCTGGTTCGGTGCCATCTGTCAAGTAACAGTCGCACTGATCAGCATCCCAATTTTCAGGCTTCGTCTCTGTTACATTATCCAGCGCCTTCGTTAGTGCAATGAGAGCGAACACCACGAGTTTACGCAAACTGCCCATGTTTGTTGATGATCGCCGTGCATCAATGGTCAACAGGCAGAGTAAGGTTAAGAATAAATTAAGGCGGCGTTGCGGGTTGGATCAAACGCTGGACTCAGAAGTAATGCGAAAATCAATAGTGCTCTCTCTAGCGCTATACCACCGTCCCTAGCGGAGTCAGAATTCTCGATTGTTTATGCCGTTTTAGGAGCGGCTCAGCAGCGTATGTGTGTGGCCAAGAAAGTGCTTTTGTTCTTGGCGATAATTGGTGCTTCGAGAGAAGCTTGCATTGAATGGGTGGGTGGAGATGCCCAAACACCCCCGACTGTTACAGGGCTGATGGTCGGTGATCAGAGCAGATGCCACTTGACGCACTGAAGAATTAGTCTTAGATTCAATGAATATATGAATATATGGTAAATCATGTTACACATCCTTGAGACATGCAACGGTCTGGGAACCGTATTTTCTTGTATGATTCATCTTCAGGACCTTTTGAAACATGCATCAGTGCATCTCGGCTAAATCCATTGTCTTCAAGAATGAATTCATGCTAAAAATTCGCAGTACGGATATATAACGTCGCTTCTTAATCACTGTTCTTTCCTGCGAGCTTAATACAAATTTTATATTGTTCAGTAAGGTTTATTATTATCTTTAGACGCTTGTGACTGATTGACTTTCCTGTCATTCACAATTGTTGGCCCGCAAACCCTATCGCTTACCCTGCACAGACGAAAGATCGCCCTCGTTATCCTATCATAATGCAGCTTATCTCATATCGCAACACTACAATGCGGCTAGCTCACCCCTCTCTTTGCTTTGCTCTAGACTGGAAATTTGCGGGAGGAAGCCAAAGACGACCAAAAATGACATGTAAACAATACGCCACCAACATCCGCCGCCTGACGGAGAGAGGCCCATTATGCAAAGCTAAAGCTCACGATTCAACGCATCACACTCCTCCTTACCCTGGCGAAATGAAGTTTCGTATTGCCTTGCTTAGTTCGAGACGCGGCATGATGCGACAGATCAGACCCAATTTAAACATGTGAATAGGGGAATGGTCGCGATATTGGCTGGACAAGAGCCGCATTCTGGGTCGTGATGTGATGAGAGGGGAGGATGGAATGCGTCATGTAACCAATTTGATTGAGGGTGCATTTGAAGCGGAATGAAGAGGATGTCAAGATGTTTATTACTCTAAGCTATTTGCTTGCGACCGAATGAAAATTTAATCAACCCATTTTCTTACACCAGCCAAAAACAATCACACAGAACCGAGTTCCCAATCACTTACACCAACTTTCAACACGAACACCCTGCAACTTTGCTAGCAGTGAAAAGTCCATGTTGTGCTGTTTCATAGCCACCACAATGACGTCGAACGTCTCCAAGAAGGTCTTGTTCCAATCGCAATCATCAAGACGAGGAATCTGAGGCACAGCCTCTTGCTTCACCAGAGCATCAGCCCAAGCGAGGTCAATCTGAGCACCCGAAACCGCCAAGTTTCGAACAAGGGCAACACCGGGCGAGTTGTCAAGCTGAGACTGACCAGGCTTGAAACCAAGACCAACGACAAGCACACGCGAGCAACGCCCGGTGATGGGGAGCGAGTCGATGAGACGTTGGGCAAGCTTCGCGGGTCTGTTGCTCATGGCTGAAGAACAAGCTTCAAGCAAGGGAAATGAACTGTTGGAAAGGAGATAGTAGGGGTTGACGGGAATGCAGTGTCCGCCGACACCGACGCCAGGGGCATAGGGCATGTAGCCAAATGGCTTGGTAGACGCTGCGGAACAGACCTCGTAGGGGTCGATACCGTGAGGGATACACGCGTCAGCCATTTCGTTGGCGTAGGCGATACAAACCATGCGTTGACAGTTCTCGTACAGTTTCATCATCTCGGCGACTTCAGGCTTGGAAACGGTGACAACGTTGTCAAAGATGGTGGAGTATATGCGGTTGATGGCATCGAGAGAGCCGGGGAGGATGTCGTCGAGACCTGAGATGATCTTGGGGATCGACTTGACTGGGGGTTCGATACGACCTGGGTCAACGCGCTGTAGTTGCGAGTCAGTAAGAGTCATGGTGACGGACGATTGATAAATGAAGGCGCTACATACCTCTGGAGACATGCCAGCAAACAGACCAAGTCTCTTGGCGATAGGTCCAACCAACTCACGGGTCATGCCAACAGCAACAGAGCTCTCAATAACAACAGTCGAACCCCGACGAGCAACCTGACCGACCATCTTAAGAGCGTCACAAAGGTATGAAGAATCAATCGTCTTGTCAGGTCGTAACAGTGTAGGCACCGAGATGAGAAAGTGGGTAGCAGCGACAAGATCATTCTGAGTCCGGGAAAAGCTGACGTTCTCATTGCTCTTGAACTCCTGTCGAAGATCTCGAATACGTCTCTCGGAAACATCAAAGCCGATAACTTGATACTTTGATGAGAACGAACTGACGAGATGTGTTCCGACGTAGCCGACTCCAACGACTGCTACCACGGGGATATCGTCCGGAGTGACATCGGCAGAGACCTTGAGGGTGAGGTCTGTCTCTGAAGGGACGGAGCTCAGAGGAGGAGTAACTGGGTAGAAGGGGAATGATGAGAGAGATTCTGAAGGAGTCAATATGCCAGTGAAGTCTTCCATCTTGACAACAGTCCCAAAACCTGAGCGGAAAGAAGAGAAAGGAAAGGTTGAGCGAGAAATTCCAGATGGAAAAGATTCAGTGGTGAGGAACCCTCTCATACAACAGCAGCTCACCCCTCGTGTCTTAAGTATTCTCCCCGCAAGGCCCAGACCACTACTCGTGAAAACTCCAGGCACCGTCACAATACTGAATTATGCGCATCGCCAGAACGTCTGAAAGACTTCATCGTCCAGGTGTTCTGGACTCTATTCCTGCAAACGCCTCACGCTGCGACGCCACCGAGCAAGAGCAGCTTCAACCCAGCTGAACGGTTCCACCGATGGCTCCTACTAACTGCAAATGGCTGACGGTGTGGATTGAAACAGTTCAGTTGAGCCTCGCTTCCTCTCAACCCTCTTCATCGCGAGCTTGCGTTTGACTGGGTAGCGGCATCGGACTGACCTGTGGGGCTGTAAACAGAGACTCACGGTGAATTCCGTGCTAGGGTCAAAGAAGAAAATTGTTTATTGAATAAACGTGCAGGGCTGTAAAGTGTGTCTTGATGGTTAAGAGGCTGAAGATCAAAGAGAGAAGTGACAGGGACTATTGATTCGTTCCAACCAACGAGAACCTGCATCACCCCTCCTGAACCCGGGAGCTAGATTCTAAGCTCTAGACCGATCCACGGGATAATCGAAGGCTATGATTGAGATTTTCTTTTACCAGCTGCCTCTACATCCCAATCTTGTTCGGACGTTTGTTCTTTGAAGCTGAGTTCAGTATCTCATGGATCGGAACCAGCCATTGAGTCTGGTAGATCCTCCCGGGAGCAAAGTGCAGGGTCAGGGGTATGCCCGCCTGTGCTAAAAAAAAATACGGTACTGTCGGGACTTTTGCCAAGCAAGATGCAAAAAGCAAAATCCTGCCGCAGTGTGGCATGAATATCCCCGCACTTGGGGCAAATTGCGACAGCTGAAGTGTAAAGAGAAAAGAACAATATAAGCCAAAAGAAAAACCGCATGAATTCATTTCCTGTTAATCATGTTTTCCCCACTCTGTGTAACGGGAATACGGGACCTAGTGAGACACGGGAAGATGTTCTGTCTTGATTCTGTTTTTGGTTGGTGTTGAGACCAGCTTTGAAACTAGAGGACGGGGCGAAGAAGGGCTGACATGGATCAGGGACATTAACTACCGTATTATTCCCATTAGTGGCAAAATGAGGCTTGGGAGAACCTGATTGTTATTGTCGCATTATTGCAGCCCAGTGATCAATGATGCTGGGGCGACATGTAGCTGACTGAACGATCAAAGCGGGCTATTGCCAGTCGCCGCGATAAACATCTCGATGGACTTTTGTTCTTGCTTTAATTAGGCTATAAAATGAAGCTTACCGAATGCGAAACGTGAAAACTCAAGTGGATACGGGAAAAACTCTACAAGGTAGGATTATCACCCCCAGCGAGGCTTGGATTTCCCACGCTCCTCGTCCCAAAGGTTTAGACATGGGGCTGCCAAGACGTTAAGCTTATTGATCCGCCATGGCACTACGCCCGCGTTTTAGTGTGCATTAAACCCACCTGGTGCCTGAAAATTTTAACAGAATATCCAACCACAAGGGTCGGTAGATGTTTTGAGATCGCTGGCTAGAATCTTGGCCTACATTAGTGGACCGGACTATTGATTCAGATCGACGTGTCGCTGTGAGCGAATCGCACCTTTAGATCCCGGAACCTTTTTTGGGAGAAAAAGCAACTTCAATAAAGCCCCGATGATTCATGACTTCCTCCCATTCAGCCGCAATGTTAGGCTAGTGTGGAATAACTGCCGCCAGACAGATTCCTTTGGGGTTAGTTTTGATATCTCTCTTTGAAGAGGTAATATTGCGAGCTTGAATTACTCTCTGGGGTTTTCAGTGGCGGAGAACTGCTGCATGTAGAATCAATGATTAGTTGGGCAATGTCAATCCACATGTAACCGGGGTAAGCGATCGCCAGCAGGGTGGTTTTGCCGCCTGGCAACCTGTTTGGTTGATCCATCATCCACTCGAGCAGCAACGCTGAACCATGCCCGTATTGGCAGTCTCGACCAGTCTTTCCACGTTGTCTTTTCCCTAATCTGAACCTCAACTCAATACTTTTGCATAACCTCTGACCAGGCTCCCTAGTAAACTTCTCAAAAAGAACGGTTCTGGGACATCTGCTTCTGGCCATAACGCCACAGTTAAGACACTTCAACCTCCGAGACAATGCGGACACCTCATTTACTGCAGCACGCTATTAATGCAAGTTTCTTTTGAGCCTCAGCTGGCTCAGCTCCATGCGCTGGAGTGAGCTCAGTAGACCCCTTGCCAAGAAGAAAACACATGTCCATCGATCCGTACCGTCGGTAGGCACTCCGTCAGGGCGTAACATCCAAGTGGTCCGGCCCACAACACCTTGCACGGTGCCCAGATGATTGAACCCTCAGCTAGCCATGTTGATCCAGGCTGAGTGCCTAGATTGTTTACTTAGCGAGACTATTGCTTCTTTGCATGGAGAGGCAAATGAGAGCAAAAGCTTCTCTTGACCAGGAGGCGGGTGTTATTAAGTCAACAACGTCAACTGGTTATTCTCTTCTTCCCTCTCTTCATCCTTGAATTACTGGAGACGCACTGCATTTTCTCTCATACCACCTTGTCACTCGTTTCTTGGTGTTTCCCGACATTTCAGTACCCTCGTCTGGTCCAACCTCTTCTCTTCTGTCGCATACCGCCTTTGGTGTAAAAATGACTTCGATAACCAATACTCCCCCTCGTTCCATTCTCATTGGCAAGCAAAAGGTTAGTCACGCTGTTACACTACCTCTTTCTGCCCCTTGGCTGACATGTTCTGAAACAGGACCAAGTCCATGCTAATGTCAGAATCGTCCATGGCAAAGCCGGCTCCAACGGCTCAGATGTCTCAAACACTGAATATCCCGTCGTACCTATCCCCGCCTACCTCGCCGACGAAGCTTCATTGAACGACAGCTATCGCGCTTCACAGCCTTCGTCGCTGAGATCATGGGTCCCAGAGTCAGTCGGCACACCCGATACCCAGAGGACTTCAGTGGTCAGTCGCCCAGGCTCAAAGGGCACCGATCTCATTGCACCCATTCCTCGTCTTCCGATCTCGATTAGCAACAACACATCTGTTGGCTCTCGCTCTGATGCTGGCCACTCGTCTACTCCTTCGGTAGACAATGAGATCACGCCTGTTCCTCAACCCTCGGCCGACCATGATGATGCTCCCGAGTTCAAGAGCGATGGTGCCGAACAAGCTAATCCCAAGGTTGAGACTGCCGCTGAGGATGATATTGGCAATGCTGCCTTGTTGAAGCGTGGCAAGAGAAAGGTCACGACTCAGAAATACATTCTCACAGCTGGTCTGGTTGCAGTCAAGTAAGTTCATGATCTCAACTCATCTTGTCTTTTGTTTCCTGTACTAACCATCCCAGCTTCATGTTCATCTTTGCCAGTTGGTACTGGCCCCGATACTATTACATTTACCTCCCCTTCATCTCCTTCCCTCTTGTTCTCAACTGCATCATGATCGCTTCCATCGCCGTCTTCACCTTCATCCACTGGGTAAGCCCCGAGAAACAGCTCAAGCCAGAGTCCCCCGAAAACATGGTCTACGTCATCCCCTGCTACAATGAGACACTTGAAGAGTGCACTCGCTCCCTCGATTCTCTCGTCAACCAAACCGGTCTTGAGAACCACAAGAAGGGCATCATGGTCATCTGCGATGGCCGTGTTCGTGGTCCCGGTATGACAAAGACAACTGGTGATTATCTCAACGAGGATATCTTCCTTCACCAGACACAAAGGAAGAAGATTCGTGGCGCTTACACTGCTTGGGACGGTCAGCAGATGGACATTGAGATCTCCAAGGGCTTCTACAAGGGTCTTCCCTTCTACTGCATCGTGAAGGACCAGAATCAAGGCAAGCGTGACAGTCTCATTGTCATTCGATCGTTCCTCTACAAGTTCAACACCCGTGCCCAGAACCCTGAGTCCATCTTCTCCCGCGAGTTTCTCGACTCCATGACCAGCTGGCTTGAGAATGAGGTCAAGATGGATAACGTCGATCATCTCATTGGAATGGATGCCGATACCGTCTTTGAGAACAAATGTGTCACTGAGCTTCTCAAGGAGTCGTACTACCCTAAAACTGTCGGCGTCTGCGGTTACGTCGCTGTTGACTTCAAGGATGGCAACTGGAACCTCTGGTCCATCTATCAATCTGCCGAGTACAGCATCGCCCAGGGTCTTCGTCGTCTTCATCAGTCCATCGCTACCAAGAAAGTCTCTTGTCTTCCCGGCTGCTGCCAACTCCTCAAGATCTGCGACGAGACCTGTGGCGATCTCGTTCTCATCGATCTCTTCGGTTACTTCCCCAAGCACATGGACGGTATGCTCAAGCGTATCCGTGCTACAGCCTCAGAGGATCGGAACCACATTTGCCAATTGCTCGTCACGTTCCCTCACGCTCAGACTCGCCAGGCTCTTCATGCCCGCGCTTATACTGACGTCCCGCACTCTTGGAACGTCTTCCTCTCTCAACGTCGTCGCTGGACACTCGGTGCTACTAGCAACGATCTTCTCCTCTTCTGTGCTTGGAACACTCAATGGTGGGAGCGCATTGTTGCCTTCTCCAACGTTCTCACCTGGTCTCTCAACGTGTTCGTCATTGCATCGATCGGCTGTATGATTGTCGCCTTCATGAGTCAACCTTGGTGGTTAATCATGTGTTTCGCTGGTGTAATGATCATTCCTCTTCTTTACTATGTCATCATGACTGCTTGGCTTCCTCGAAACCTTGTTGAGCGTGCCCAGTTCCTTTTGGGTCTTGCTGTCTTTGTCTTCCTGGGTCCTTTCCTCAATATCGCTGTTATGCTTTACGCTGTTGTCAACATGGACAACTTTGGTTGGGGTAAGACAAGGAAGGTCGTCACTGATGACTCTGAAGAGGAGAAGTCATCACAGAAGAAGGGTGTCATTTCTGATAGCAGCTCGAGTGAGCCTAAGGAGAAGACTGCTGCAGCAGTGTAGTGATTGAAGTTCATAATGGGATGGTAAAAAAGGCGACTAGACGTTACATATCAAGAACATACATTAGATAAACATAATTAATTGTAATACATATCCTGATTGCTTTCTCAATTGACTTTAAGTGACATACCTTTTGCCCGTTAACAATCGACCATACAAGCACTGTTAATAGTTAAGCGGCACTTGGTTTGACTTGTAGATGAATGGATCGATGTGAAATATTGGGGGCCACTTTTGCGGTTAGATTTGAGACTGGTTTCAAGCGACAGCAGCAGTCGGATCAGCATCATGTAAGCGACCAGGACGGCATATGAACTGATCAATTGCAACCTCAGCTATTAGTGCCAAGATCTTGCTAATTCTGGCCAACCCCGCAGCTGTATGGCTTTGAGGCTCCCAAAAGAGCTCTATCTTAGCGCTATCACGGGCCTTGGAGTGCTGTACGTCCGAGGCGCGGTGTACATCATTTGCGCTATTCAGTTAGAGTCATGTCAGCTTACTCAGAACTAGTACTGGATCCTCGCCTTCCATTTGAAAGAGGAGACAGTATATCTAGGAACACTTCCCCAGCTGGTAATATCCTCAAAGCTACCGTACAATTTATTTGAGTATTACTTATGATATCTACTTCTGTACTTGATCTCAGCAGCTGTAGGTTCTGAGTTGAACCCGAGTCTTTCGCTCCTTCATCGATATTATAAGCATCCTTCAACGCGACGCAATGGCCAGCAAAACATCTCGGCAGATCATTTGGCTCTTGGCTTCAATCGTCATACTGTCAACCCTCTTTGGACTTCTTCTGCCAGCCAAGATGCTCCGTCTATTACCAGTCATATCATCAATAGTCAGCCTACAATTTGCTTACGACGAGTATGGCTTCCTCTCGTGCTGGACCATACGTCAATACCGAGTGCAGGCAAATGAGCTGCTTCCGCTTTGGTTTACCAACTGGGGACCATGGGGAACCAATGTTGTCTTTGGAAGTTTTACTCTGAGTTTGGCAAGCGGAATATCGAATGCCGTTACTACTTGGAATGGCACTGGAGCTCAGAGTGTTGTTCTCTTTTACATGGCCGGAACTCTCTTTGCGGCCGGACATCTTCTAATTTATGGTCCCAAGGCAATCGATTTGCTGGCCAGGATCCGGCGTAATGATGCTAATGCCTCAAGTACGACATCATTAGAGCTGTGGTTGGAGATGCACGCGACGAGGTCTTTAGTGCTGGACTTACCAGCTGTTGTCTGCTTCATCACCGGTTTTCTTCTTGCCACGGAGAGCGTTGCATAAGTTTTCCAAACAAGCAGTATACATGTTTCACGGGTTGCTCAGAAAGATAAACAATTTGATAGTTGCTGCCATAGCGGCCCATGTGTTGGATGCAATAAGTGTAAGCTTGTCTAACGGGGTAGGCTAAGTTCCTAGTAACTCTGATGAAAGTCCCAGACTCATCCAACCATCCGTCTTGCAAGAGTTATTCACTATTCAATTTAGATACATGTTTGTACGCTTTGAAACTTCTCTTGGCTATGGGCAGCACCCTTTTTATGTCTCGTGACAGTAGGTGGGCTCTATGCAATGGATCCGAATCCGGCTGCAACTTTGATAGTGATTTTGATCTTGGCTGTCTTGCTTTTAAAAATCAACCCCAAGACGGCTGACAAAAACATTGCTCCTGTCGTCGAGGAGGAAGTCCATTTTTCTCTTTGTTCTTTAGGGAATAGTCCTTTCTGTAAATAACTAGATAGAAGATATCTTAAATAGAATAGAGGCCAAAGATGACAATTTTCTTATACCAGTTGTTAATTAGGGGTCGGATATTAACATTAACAGATATCCTGTTGTCTGTATCAGGATCCAAGGTTAGATAAGGACTTAAATTCCGATTGCCCTGATACCTTTCATATCAACCTGCCACTAGCCATAGTCCTTAGAATATTTACATCCTCCAATTCTTCCTATTTTCTGATTTGTTGAGGGAAATGATATCTAGTGTTATACCTTTATCTTGCTTCTAGCATTCTGATGATACATGGACGGATTTAGATGAGTAAGCGGCTCGACAATTGACGTAGCAGGGGGGTCAAGAAATTTGCATTTAATCATATCCAAAGGTTACATCTGAAATTGTAGACTCCACTCTGACTTGAGAGTAAGGCTCCTTCGATTTCTAATCCTCCCTAGGGACCAAATCGTATGCAAAAGTTTCTAACCTCCTAAACAAAGGGAGCCTCCACTCATCAAGTGATATAAAGAGAACAGAGCCCCTTCATGAGACACATTGTACCGTCGACCGGCTTCCCTGTGTGATAGCTCCTTAGTTGCCAGCGGTAGCAGTGGCAACAGTTGGGACGGTGCTGGTGAAAAATGTAGAATGAGGCTCAGTGGCCAACTGTTCTTCCGGGATAGGTTTCTCACGCCAGTAACAGGCAATCTCTTTCCAACTCGTCCTCCAGCAGTCCGTTCCTTTACTTCCACAACCGACTCTAATTTCAGAGTCTTGAACTAGACATCGCTTATTTGCTTGTCCAGAGAACCTAAAGTGGCCGCGACGGTTGCCCCAGTCCATACAGAACTCTGTCATAGCCGGAACTGAAGTTCCTCTGCACCCTTCGTTGGCATTAACACGGTAGGCACCAAAGTCGGTATAAAATGTGGCCTCAGAACTATCGCAACTGGTAGGCGCGCAAGATGTAAAGACGTCCAAACGGTCTGCCGAGACAGTCAAGGCCATTGCCGCGATGATTGCAGTGATATCGAAGCGCATTTTGGTATTGAGGCTTGAGAGGCCGGGGCTTGCTTTTCAGTGGAATTGATAGAAGAGAGAGGGATTGAGTTCAGTAAGGACCAGTAAAGTCTCGGAGGTTGGGAAATGAAAGCTTGAAGTGGTTGTGAAAGCTTGTTCCATGCTGAAGAAAGACGAGATCCCTTGGTATTTATAGCAAAGAAATGGCAAAATTAGCATCCTATCTTTCTAAAAAAAAAGCAGCTTCAAACCGCCTGCCAGATCTAGCTAAGGACAAGGCTCGTATGCTGAGTTTCTTATCAACTACTCCAAACTGAGAAGGTAGACTATGTTGGCAGTTGTGAGAGCTCTGAACAGTTCCGTAAATTATCATAGGTTGTCTCACCGATATGTCATACGAGGCGAAATCAGGTCAAAGCAACCTAGCAAAAGTTTTGCTGCGCCGCAGAGGTGGATGCAATCCTTGTATGTAAGCCTCCATTGAGCAACACTGCAACTTAGCAGCCTAAAATTTAACCGTAAGGCAAAATCTTTTTTTTTTCACGCCCATCTTATTACCGAGAGCTTTAAGCGGCTAGATAGGTGAAACGTACCATTCCAAAGTATCATACCTTCCTTCTGCAGGCTAGGAACGGAGGCACGGGATAACTTACATTCAGCCCGTGGTATCACTAGCAGGGCAGGGTCACATTGATAGAATCCGCAATTGGTACTATTGCAAGCGGCTTCCTCTCAAAAGTTCCAACACATTGTTCCAGGCCATTCTGGCGCACAGGACAGCTGAGACCGTGGAGCAATGTAATTGGACATGCTACGGAACAGTGATTGGCTTTACTCCTATATGCAGGTTTTGAAGTGCGCCGCCCAGAAGCAGTAGTTTTGGCAGAACTCATCGCCTCGAATACCAGATGTTATTGTCAAGGTTACGGTAGAGGGACGAAGGATCTATGGTTCAGCTTTGTCTTTGCAAGAATGCCTCACCTTTAAGAATTGCTAGCGAATGGCTGGGTGGACTAGGTATGGGCATCTCTGGATTTCTCAAAGCGGTGGCCAAGTACCCTCCATGGTGTTGCATTTCGTTTTCAAACCCTTGTATGTATTTTTCGCTTCGGACCGTCTCGATCCAGGACAGAGATATTCAACCAAACGAGGATCATCATGAGAGGGACAGGGCAGGACGGACAATACGACACAAAACAACACAAAGGCAGGCCACGTGGTAGACTCATCACCTGTGTGAGCAGCCTGAAGCTTAACCTTAAAGGCAGCGATCGACTACATAGTGGTAGAGGCAGGGAAGACTAAAAGGCCAAGGGACAGACGAGAGACGGAAAATAGCGGCCGCTTCTAAAAAATAAGTATAAAATCCTTGTAGGCATATATCTTGTCTTATTGGTTATATAAAGTCCCGAGTGACTAGTGCGGCGTGGTAACTTAATCCTAGTTGCGGCTCGGTTTTTAGTCCTATTCTAATTCACGATAAGCGTTTAGATAAAAGAACCCCTGTGACAAGCTGCAATGGCACAGACTCTTACTACGTGCTTATAGTTATTATTACCAATAAGTAAACAAACAATTTGCCAGATCAGTGGCTACTTTAATCCCAAGCCAACTAATGTAGATGGGTAATAATATTCTTTTTGCAGTTTACAGCAAAGCTTAGGTAAGGGCTCACGTCCCTGTATTCGTCTTGCTCGTAACATCAGTTTAATTTTTCATTTCATACTTCTACGAGATCTACAGATTTACCAAAGCGCCCTCGATAATATGTTACTACTATACATTCTTCCAGGCAGTTGCCTTGTGAAAGGTGGTAGGCGTGGTGGATTGAGATATAAATGCTTTTGGTAGCTAGAGTCTAGAACTTGTTTAATGAAGTTTCCCTGGAGGCTTGGTTTAAGGTTGTTCCGCGACGGAATGCGCTAACAATTCTGGTGCTTATCGGCTCTTACCTATCACGTGCATTTCCCAGCTGTTCTCCCGATGCCTTACCCTGCATCTAGCAGTATGATGGCAATGTGAAGCTATCGATAATATGGCTTTTCGTAAAGTCCAAAGTCTTTTTAATAGCCCTGATATAACTATTAAAGTGACTCTTAGATCTTCTATCTAGGTTTTATATTAGCTCTATTGTAAGAAAAAGTAGATGTAAGTATGTCATTACCTTATAGTGTTTGCGTTGCTAAATAACACCTTCTTATTGCCATAGTCTACCATACTATTGTCTTCTACGAACATTGGAAGCCAGCAGATGACGTGCCAACGAGGAAACGGCTTCAACGCCACTTCATTTTTACCTGATGCCTCAGGTTTGCGCGAAAGAGCTACATGCTAGGCCATCCTCATCGCCCATAACTTATCATATTCTATAAAAGTAGACCACGTCAACCCCTACGCCCAGGCCGCCACAATAAGCCTTTCAACCTTTCTGAGGTCTGTGGCCTACCCTGTCATATTGATGGCGTATATCATCATAGGGAACTAAGAGAATAAACCAGCAAGTGACTCACTCTCACCGATATGCCCTGAAGTTCACGGAGACCCCGATATCAGTAACAAAGACAACTCTGACTGCACGCATGAAGTGATGACGAAGGACAGGGGATTTTAAGTAACTAGTGCTTCATCTGTTACAGAAACGATGTCTATTCTTTGTTGTGATGAATTGGAGGCGCTGAAGAAGAGAGCAGCGATGCTTCAGGGCTATATACTTAAACTGTGATGTTCCTGTCTCTTGGAGAATCCAGAAACAGACTTTCTGGTCACCACCATTGCTGAAGCGAAATTGCCGAGCGTTCATCACTAAACTTGCCGTCTCTCTCCTTCATTTCCCGCCGCTTGGCTATTGCCATAGTGTAAGTAGCGCAGACCCTACCCGAACACAACTGTGACTAACGATCTAGCCAGACAATACTGCATTCGCATAAAAGACTGCACCCTAGATCTCATGTACGATGGCGGAATCCACCGACGCAGAGCGTTTGGACTACTTGTTGGAGATGGCTTTGGTCATTCATGAGGGCATCGTTGAGAACCTTGACGAGAACCATGAGCTTGACAACCCGCTGATAGCCCTTCTCAAAGAGACTGACCACTTCATCGTGGTCAAGAAGGCTTTGCGAAGCCGCCTCATCGCACAGGCTAGCGAAAACGAGAACGAACATGCCGGGGGCCACCAATCACCTGTGACTATTGGGAACGCCAGCAACCAGTCTGTCAGCCCCCAAAGTCATCGTTTGGCAGCTTCCCCTCCCCCTGTTGGTTCTTCTCCCCAGCCACGGCGTACGAGGACTTTGGCACCTACACGGCGAAATGTCAACCGTCGTCTCCCAGGAGAATCTCGAAATTCAAAAATTGTACATCACATGCGAAATGCAGTCCCCTATGCAAGCTGGGTTAATAATCCCAAATAACAGACATAGATGGCGAACGGAGAGTGTGAGGACGGGAAGATCTTGTATTGAACTTTGGTGTCGCGGGAGCATTGTAAATAGGGAGGGGCAATGCTGGTTGTATGATTTTATAGGTACCCAAGTTAGATCTCATTAGCATCAGACATTTTCAGTCATTAGAAGCGTTCAATTCTGTTAAAAAAAATGCAGCCATTCTCAAGGGATGTGAATTAACTTTAAGGCGAAATAGCTATTACGATTTTATAGGACTTAAGTTAAATAATTAGGTTATTATACTAACTTTTAGCGCGTCAAAAACATCAAGGCTTGCTTGCTCCCAAGATCTTGCTAACAGGGTCTCAGTTTGTTAGTGATTTGTGTCGGGTGTAGAAAAAACTAAAAGCAAGGGCTCCTCCGGGGATTGAACCCGGGACCT